>JAQIXS010001846.1:0-26428 GCA_034700785.1 Rossiulus vilnensis | reverse complement strand
ATGACCCGAATTAAACGGGGGATCCGACTGATCCACAAAGGATTCGAAATCCGATCTCAACATTGACCCTCCTTTTGGTAACCCCACGCTGTTTTGAGCAAAGGCCCCCTGGAGGGTTCTTTGAGGCCACTTTCCAGGTATTTAAAAAAAACACAAGTTTTTTATTTTTGGGTAAAAGCGAAATGGGGACTAGAAGCACGGTTTAACTTCTTTACCACATTGGTCAGCATCGTGCCTATGTGGCCACTGATGTTGACCCGGATAACCCTGGGCTACTGGCCGGTACATGTTTGTCACCACAACCACCAGATGGCCACACGAGTCGAGGGTGTGCATATTTGGAAGTTTTACTTCAGCCTTAATGGATTTTATGGTGTCATTGATTGAAATGTTGACAATTATTTCTGGAAAATTAGGTGGTAAAAGTGATTACGTTTTAAACCCTACCCATAAGGATGCCCACCATGCAAACAGAATTACGCATTTTTGCTTCAAAAATTAGTTGTTTTCAATTTGAAAATGATCTCTTTTGTCTAAAAAAAAAACTAAATTAACCTACAACCTCCGAAGATGGGCATCTGAGGTTTCATACATGTAACTGTTTCTCTTCAAACTATTCATTTTAAGTCATATTTTTGAAATTCTATAAAATAACCCGGACCAATTCTACATGAAAAACCAAATTAGCAATCGTAATAAGCATTTGCGGTAAAAATGTGCTATTTTTATGTATATTTTAGGTCGGCCTTAAGAACATAATAAATTGTAATCAGTAATGTTGCAAAAGTGTGCAACGTGTTCAGAAATTATGTATAATCCTGCCACACCTTTAACGTTGCAAAGCAATTTTGAGAACACCTGCTGGAACATATATGTATTTCTGGGGAAAATACCCGGATTTCCACACCAACAAATCATCAGTTTTTTTTCTCGTAAAAGTCAACATATTTCTCCGCTACCCGTGAGCCCATCAACGAATTTTTTCGTTTTTTGATTTTCGGTAAAACCAAAAAGCTTCACCATATCATCATGGGTGTTCCGAAAGATTTATGGCGCCCTCTATTGGGTGCGAAGCTGTTTTTGCAAGATGTCAACGCAACCAGGGCCTGGACTCCATCCTTTTTTTAGAACTGATGACCGTTCCAAAAGGCATAAGGGTTGGTCACCTCATCAATTATAATTGTATCTTAAATCGAGCGGATTATGTTGTGGTGGCCATTGATTTTGTTTTCACTTCACGTACAACACCTTAGCCGCACTGCGACAAATTCAACTTTGAATTTTAGGTCACGTGTTTAGCCCAGATTCTCAAGAAATGACCAGGAGCCAAAATTAGCATCTTGTGTTGCAGGAAGCAGTCTGGGAAAAAAGACTTCTTACTGAGCATCATCTCGGAAAGGTACACCCAAAATACGATGCCTACCATGCAAACAAAGTTACATATTTTTGGTTCAAAAACTTATTAGAATTGCTGAATTTTATTTTTTTTTCCGTTTAAGAATTGGTCATCTACTACATGTAGCAGGCATCCCACCAAAACTAAATTCTCAACTTCCCTGGCTTTTATTGGTTTTTTGGAGAATTCTCCCTACTGGTATAGATTTTTTTAAATGAAAAATTATCGTATTTTTACAGATTTTTAAAAACTTTTTCCTGACGTTTACAGGTTTTTGTAACATTTTCTCTAACTTTTACTGTTTTTTTTTTAAAGAAACGCTTCCCTGACTTACAGGTTTTGGAAAATTTTTCCTGACTTTTACAGTTTTCGAAGAATTTTCCCTACCTGTACAAGTTCTGCGAAAATTTTACCCCTGACTTCTACTGATATTTACAAAAAAAATTCCCTGACGTACAGGTTTTGGAAAATTTTCCTTTAGCTTTGCAGGTTTCTGGAAAATTCTCCATAACCTGTAAAAGTCAAGACTTATTATAGTTACAGGGTTTTGAAAAAAAATTTCCCTGATTTTATCAAAAATGTTTATTGAATATAAAATGAAAATAAAATTTATCAGTTACTGACGTTATTTAGTCTGTTATTTGAAAAAGTAGAAAGCTCCTGACCCTATAAGAGGTAAGTACATGTTAGGGGAATTCTCTAATTTGCATGAAAATTCGAAATTTCACTGACTTTTTCCTGATTATTTTGCATGTTGGGTATCATTTTGGGTTGGACATAAATAAGGTAAACCCAACTAATGGGCAGACCTCAGTGCCCAGAAGAACTGCACCCAAGTCAACTCTGGCTGCATTTTGGTGATGATTTCCACGCAGGCTGACAATTTAATAACCTCACCCTTTGCAACTGCCAGGAAATAGCGTTTTATAAGGAAATTACGTCGAAAATTTGACGTGCATTTACCAACACTTAAACTTTAAGATGTGTTTACATAAACAGTGGAGGTGTTGAGGGCAGGGAGCGTGCTGTTTTCCCAAGGAGTGTTAGTCTTGGGGAGGGTTCTGGAAGAGGCTTGTCTTACAACTGAAATTCTGGTGGAGCACTTGGAAGCCAAAAGGTATTAAAAACGTATTTTGTCCAGCAAGTAGATATCCAATTTAAAATCGGAATTGGTCGTTTTTAAACAATTTCTTACTCTTAAAAATGCGCCTAGTTTAACGAAAACAACCTTAAAATAACAATAAACCATTTACAATTTACATTGTCACTATAAAAGGGTTTTTGCAGGGAATAAGATGCCCTTATATTGAATGGTTGCAATGATGATGTTTCGCATAATTTTTTTGAAGCACGATGCATTTTTAGCATTGCGTTTGCAATTGCAATTTATCTTAATGTTTCAAAACTTTTTCTGAAAAAAACAACCGTTTGACATCACTCAAAAACGATCTGAAATTGAATTAATCTGATAGTAAAAGTGACATATCCAAATTTGCAATTAATCTTACTTTGTTTTCAAAACGTTTTTTTCCAAAAACAGTACAAAAAACAGTAAACGTCACTCTTATATTCTAAAAATGACATCAAATTTGCAATTGATCTTACTTTGGTTTTCTCTAAAAAACAAGAAAGATCAAAAACCTGTTAAACGTAACTCTAAAGCATTATAAACCTGCCTTAACATTAATTATTATTACTGTAAAAATGGCATATTCAAATTTGCAATTTATCTTAATTTTTTTTTTTTCAATAAGTTTCTGCAAAAACAAAAAGAAAAAAAACTGGTAGACGCCACTCTCAGACGTTTTAAAACTGACTTAAATTTAATTTGCTTTTATTGCAAAAAACGACGTCATTAAGTTGAAACAGAATGACCAATGAGTGACGTCCTTCACTAACTGTCTTTTTTTTATAGAAAATAAATAATGTACACATCTTATATGGCACGCAATTCTATGCCTGGTGAATATGTATTATTCACATCAGAGGCCACCTTCAAATTCGAAGGCCTGTCTGCGAGCACCGGAAGTGCTTCCGAATTCTGTTCGCCGTCCAAAAGTCGATAGCTAATTAGCATTTGGGGTGGCGGATGAGCTTCTGGAAAGCCACGATTTCTGAAATAATCCCAGTTTTTGCCACTCGACAACTGTTTGTTGCGACCCAAGATGGCCGCCTGTGACGTTTAATCGATACCAGACCAGACCCACTTCAGGACGTGAGAATGGCGTTTATATTTAGCTTCCGCTATTTATTTTATTTTTTTACCTTCCTTGGCGTTTCTGAAAAGGAAATGCCGAATGATGAACGCGATTATTAATGATCATTAGGCATAGCGTAATTACAGAAGCAATTGAATGGATTTCTGGGAAATGGGCGAAAAGAAAAATGCGACTAATTTCCCTTCTTGAATTGGATGCAGATTGCGCTTCTCCAAAGTCGGATCTCAGATTGGAGTCATTTGTTATAGGTGAATGGGGCCTGAAACCAACCCCCTCTGAAGAAGAAAAAAAAATAGGAAAATCGATGCAAGCATCCACGTGAAAAATGGGAAATTCAACTTGAAAAAGATGCTGAATGGGTTGCGTGCACGCAGATTTGCCAAGCGTGAGAAAGTGGTTTTGAAAACCCTGTTTAATCGGGATCAGGATTCTCAAGAACCTTTCTTTTTATTTCCGGTTTATGCAGACTTGTATTGCGGCGAAATTACCAGGAATTAAATCTGGCCTAATTCGAATCTTCTGCCATTTTAACCATTGTTGGTTGTGGGAAGGTGTCAGGGGAGAGGGTTACAGGTCATTTAAAGTCATTGGGAAATCATTACGAAGTTTAATAATTGGCGCTAAACTAACAATTGTGTTTGAGTTTGATCCTATCCTTGAGAAGTTTAGGAAATTGCCCAATGAATTTTAAGAAGCATTTGTCGGTCATGACAACAAATTGGAAAATAGAAAAAAGTATAATTCCAGCAATTGTTTAAAATCGATTAGAAATAGTGTTTTAATGAGCAAAAAACCAAATTTTCAAACGTTACCATTCTTTAAATTTAGAATAGCTTAGAAAATTGATGAAATTTCGTTTGTGGAAACATTATGGAAAAATTGATTAATTTAGTAGAGTAATTTTTGTTAGTGTTATTTAATTTTTGTTAGTGTTGTTAAATTTAGTGATAACACTAAAAATATCTTTTTAAAAAAGTTGTCTTAGTTACATTTTAAGAAAGTTGCATTTTTAGTTCTGTGTAAGTTTAAGTTATATTGTAGTATATATAGATATATTAGTAGTATATTTTGAGAATTTTTGAACGTTTTATTTTATTATTTTTAGTGTACGAAATGACATTTATATTTGAGAATTTTATTCCTGAAAGCTTTAATTTTCACTACTTCACTTGACCTACTCGTAATCATTTTGTGGTAAAATATTTGATTTATTCTGAATATTTAGAATTAAGCATTCAAAAATGGTGAAAACTTTTTTTTCTATTAAGATTGCGTTTTAAAACCAGTTTTAGTTATAAACTATTAATACTTATTTTATAAAGAATAAGGCTTGATCAACATTGTATTTATTATGAGAAGATAGAACTACTTACAGTTTGAAACATGAAGACATTTTTTTTTTAAATAGCACAAAAAATTTATTTAATTTATTTATTTTTTGGAACGAAAACTAAAGTTTTATCCTAAAACGGTGGTTTCAACCAATGCTGTTTATAATTGCAAATTATTGCTGATCTTTTCCAATTACAAGCTATTTCTCATATCTGCATCCGTGCTCCAGAGACCGGAAACGGAAGGCATTTCCCTCCAAAAGACACTTTTCGACAGGCCCTTATTCGAGCCCAACTTGACTTTATCCTTTAGCAGAATGCGAATTCAGGGAGGAAATTAATTCCAATAAAAGTTAGGCCAGGACGTGATTTGATGAGGGTATGTGCAGGCGATTCCTCAGGGAGATCCCCTCGCCACGTAGTTAATGACGTCACGCTCCCCATTAAGTCCCTAAGCCCCAGGGGGTCTTGCGCATCAGCCCGCGCTTCTGGTGAACCCCAGAATGGGGCTGATTATTGCATTTACAAAGTGGGGCCCCCATTCATCAAGAAATGGATGTAAAAATCAATGGGTGTTCGAAAACTATCCCTCCTCGCTGAAGAGGGCCGTGCTCCACGTGAGCCATTGTCAATTTCCATTATTTCCTTCACCCCCTTCACCAATCACCCTTCACCACCCAGTACCAGTTTTGATTTAGGGCTCAAATCGTACTCCTCACAGTAGGCACAGCAGCATAAACAGCGACTGGAATGCTTTGGTGGCATTTTATAAAACAGGAAAATCTAATGTCGGTCACTTCCGGTCTACTTTTCTGACATTCCATCGTTCTATTTGCGTTCTTCGGTTCTAGACGGTCAGTTTGACACCTTGGATCACCAGGATGATACGAAAAATGAGCAAGAAATACCGAAAAAATGCTTGAGACATCACGAGTTTAGTGGGATCAATGTTCGATAAGAGCAAATTTTACAGTGGCCTCAAATTATGCCCAATAATTCTCTGAAATTCTGTGTAATTTCATTGGCGGCATTGCCTATACTGGGGAAGTTTAGATATTGGTCACTCCCGGTCTACTTTTCTGACATTTCAACTTTTATTGGCACTTTGCGATTAGAGATGGTCAGTTTGATATCCGGAATGGCTGGAATGCCATTGGTGGCGTTTTCTTTCATAGGAGATGCTAGATGTCAGCCACTTCCGGTTTACGTTTCTGCGATTCCGTCAATTTATTGACACTATCAGGTTGACATCTTGAATCAACAAGATTTTGTGAAAAATGAACGAGAAATATTCAAATCTTCCTCGAGATAACATGACCGAAGATCCTTGCCCACAATGTCTTTGATGGCATGATCAATTGCAGGAAGTCCTATGCTGCCTATGCATGTACTTCCGGGTTATTTTAGTGACGCTCTTTGTTCAGTCTAAAAAAAGATTAACATGAAGTAGACCACTCAAATCTTCTGTGGACATGACATTCAAACCTCCTGCAGACACGCATCATACACTCAAATCTCCTGAAGTCCAGAGATAAGCAACTTTTAAAGATCAAAGCTGATGTGAGGTGTCCCTCATGGTGACACGATCAGTGTATGATTGTATACTGACATCACTATACATGTATATAGATATTTTAGACTACTGACATCAGTACGCTTAGTGAAATCTCTGATTATTTTAGTGACATAGTGTTTTTTGAACTACTGATATCAGTGTTCTTAGGGATATCACTAAACGTTTTACTAATATCACCACATACACGTGTCAGTGCTGATATATACTGATGATTGATCTCTCCACGAGGGCCTTTAGGTTAGGAGATAAGCTGCCCACAGTGCATGTTAAGGGTTTTAATTTTGGGGACATTTGTGAGGAAATAGTAATTTTTTTGGAAGCATTGGTGATCAAATGTCGTTTTCAAACCAAGAATGCACTTTTCCAGCTTCATTCCATTGTGGATATCATATGCATGCACTACCGAACTGTACTTACGTTTGTAAAACTAGTAAACCGTGCTGAATCATTTTTGCGAATGTGCCAAAGACATGGTGTCCTTGCTTTCGTAACGCTCCTGCAGGAGGCTTTTGCCAAATGACAGCAAGATAGTTTCTGCTCCATTAATGCCATTATGGCAACATGTTTCTAGCCATATGCAAAATGGCAATTTGGCATTAGCATAATGGGGGGATTTAATCGGGCGTTAACGCGTGTCCGTTGCGCGTTGATAATGAGAAATTGACACGTTCCATCAGGGCGTCCATGGGTGGTGACCCCTGGGGAGATCTGCGCCTCCCAAAAACCGAAACTCACAAATTCCAGAACCGTGTTGACCCTGGCTCCTGCGTGCCAAGTGCTCTCAAGGACCCTCTGATGCACGACTCCGCACGGAAAAGTCCTTGGATTTTATCAAACTAGATTGAAAGGCCCTTCTGGCTCTTGACAGGCTCTTGAATTTGTTGCCAGTGACCTCTTGCATGCGCCTGCTTGTGTCAGTTGAAGTAGTCATGGTCCTTGAGAAACAGGTCTAAAAATTCCTTCCAGAACCCGGTTTTAAGCCTCGTTTAAGCCAGCGCCATCTATTGGACATTCTTTGTAACGAAAGTCGAACGTTTAGATTTTAAGCGCGTTTGGAACATTTACAAGTTCTAATACATGTTGTAAACATTTGAAAGACATCTAGTTTGATGTATATTGGTATTATGGTATAGACATACGTGATGGTTTTGTAAATAATGTTTAGAGGAATGTTACAAACCTGTATTTAATTTTTTTTAAAAATGTTGAAGCACTCGGAAGTGTTTTGTCTTACGAACGTTTTAAAATTACTCGAAAAATTTACTTCTTTTAAAAAAACTACACGTATTAACATGTTCGTAAAGTTCATTTGGAACATTTGTGATGATACGCTTGTATCATTTTCTCAGAACATGTAGGTTTGATTTCTTAAAACTTAAAACTTTACACCATTAATTCTTTCGTATTTCATTTCAAACAATATTTCAAGTCCATCTCCTTCAGATTGTGATTAAACAAATATTAAAATTAGAAGAAAAATGTTCGCCGAAACCTCTTGTTAAAACTTGTTAGTCTTATCAATTTTAAGAAGAGGACAGTTTTACAAAATTATTTTGAATTTTTTAAAGCCTATAACGAAATGAACACCGTAGGCAAAAATTTCAGGTCCAAATTTCTAATACAAAATTGGTTTTGAAATATTAGGAAAACCACAACCACAAATTATTTTCCTAAAAATGCTTTTTTTTTTGGAATATCACTAACTAAAGGAATGCGTAAGAAGACATTTTTTTTAAACAAATGACCATTCACACATTTTAATTCACTAAGAATTTAAAGATATTGAGAAATATTTAAAACACTTAAATACTGTATTTATTTTATTGTAAAAACACCTCTTGTGAAATTAGCTAAGTCTAAAAAACAATTCGTGACGAAGAAAAACTTGCTCACATCTAAAACTACTAGATCATCAAAAATGCATTTTATAGTTTTATAGTTATAGTTTATAGTTTTTTTTAAATGCTTTATTTAGAAATATCATTCAAATTTCAATAAACTGGATCTGAAATATTAGTGCACTTTTCTCAAAAAAAGTTTTTTCTTGGCCAATTTTTTTAAATAATTGATTTCTAATGTATTTCTTTTGAATGTTTTTTTTTTAAATATCAGCGAGGAAGGACATGACATTTTAATAAACTGGGTTTGAAGTTTTGGCCAATAGTGTTCCATGTTTCTATTGGCAATTTTTAAATATTTCTTTTAGTTGTTTTTTAAACATCAGTGATGAAGGACATGACACGTAATTTCACTAAACTAAGCCTGTATTTTCTTTTAAATGTTTGTTTAAAAAATATAAAATATTAAGGGTATGACTTATGATTTCAAAAAACTAGATTTAAAGTATTGGATATTAGTGTTCCATTCGCATAATTTCTTTCCAATAATTACAGCAAGGCATTCCCTAACCTAACCCCTTCCCATCCCTTTAATATCGTCAATGTCTGATTCAATCCAGAATGAATGGTTGATGGCTGAGGAGCTTAAGACTCCAAACCCCTTCTGGATCCACCACCGCTCTTCTTGGAATATTGATGCTAAGGGTGTCTGCCTTGGACATCAAGCAGTTTCTCCATCGCTGTGACAACCGCTTAGTTTAGGAACATAAGATCGATTATCGATGTCCTTACCTGCGGATGAGCCTTGCTTGGCGGCCTCGCAGAAGACGCACAAGACACCGAAGAAGACCAGAAGTGTAACGCAGCTGCGATGCATTTTGGGACACCTAGGGGTCCTCGTCAAAGTCCGGCTGAATCTGCCAACGAGAAAGGCACGCGGGGGGGTCAAACGGCTATTTGGGAGATGTTGACCTTGCACAGGTGAGGTCAGGCCGAAGAACACGAGTTTTCATTTTGCGAAGTGCATTTGGGTTGAGGAGGACGAGCGCAACATCCACCGCTCTGGACCGGACAACACGCACTGAGCTGGCTCTACGGAGAGCAAACCTCCAGCGATCGATGTGCGTCGACTGTGGTGCCCCCAGCGGCATTTATCGCAACTCGCTATTGTTAATCGAATGGGAAAAAAACTGGCTGACTGGAGGATTTGAAGGATCTGTCGGATGGGAGTTGGAGGAATCGGGGATTGGGAAGTGATTTTTTTGGCTCAGTGGTTGGGCGCATGGGTGCACGGATTACACCCCTGTCATGGGTACGTGTATCGAGCGGAGTTGCAAAATCTGTGTGCATCTACGTTTGTTTTGGATGAACGATGACTTTTATGTTCGGAAAATGAATTAATTTTGTTTTAGGGAAAAATCGTTTTCGTTGTTGGGTACATGGATTTCACCCTCATGGTGTTTGTTCGGTGCTAACTATTATTATTATTATTATATTTTTTTTTATGGAAAACGTTTCGTTGTTGGATTTATAGATTTCGCCCCATGAGGTGAAAATCGGGTATTGGTTTGGGTTCTTTAAGAATTTTGTCGTTCTTTAAAATTTTTAGAAGCTATTGGGACGGAATTATTTATGCGTTTATAAGTACGATAGTATTTTTAAAATGATTTTTTTATGGAAAAGCTTTCGTTGTTGGGTACATAAATTTCATCCCCATGGCGTTTATTCGATACAAATTGGTTATTGAGTCAAGTTTTAAAAATATTATATACCAAAATCCGTGGAATTTTGTACGCAGTGAAACGGATTTCTGTAAAATCAAAATGCCGCCGAAATAACTATCTGTTAAAAATTCAAAAGCCCATTTCATTACTTTGAATATTGTTTAGAAGGTTACGTGTATCTGAACGTACATGTAGTTAGAAATGTTAAGAAATACTTCTTTGCTTTGACTATAATTTAATTTTTTTACAAGAATGTTTTATTTAACAAAAGATTTCGTGGAAATAAAGCCGTGTTTCTTTCGTCAAAGTTTCGGTTTTGTTTTCATTTTAATGAAAAGCTAACAATTTTTTTGTGTGGAAACAATGCATTCTCCAAATCCCATTGTCACGGATTTCCCAGGCAAACCACGTAAACGATTTCGGGCGTAAAATGACAATTACCAGCTTTATTTTTACAATAAAATGTATTTATATATTGGTTTAAAAAGCAAAGAACTCTGAAAGGATTGTTCATATAAATAACTATAACCGCAAAATTGACGCGAGGAAATGACAGCTGCCCTATATTTTTTTTTCCAAAAATATAAACATTTGTAAATATGCTTTTTGTGGCTTAGTTTTGGTTAAAGGAGCACGGAGAGATAATATATAAAACACATTGAAATGTTTCTAAAAAATTTAAAATGTTTTTATATGTTTGCCAAAAATATAGGGCCAGTGTGATTTAACCACAACTTATAAAAATACTTTTCTGAACCAATAAAACCAATAAATGAACGAATATTTACTGGTAAAAACGTAACTTATAACGAAACGGTGTATCGATTTCCCATTAAACTTGATAAATTACATAGGCTGAGACCATCTAACAAATTGCAAATTATATGGACGTGTACAGACGTACGATTAAGAATTACTTCTTTTTATTTTACAATAAATTGCAATGCATTATAATCTAATGCTTGTTTGCTTAATTACACGTTATGAATTTATTCATTTCAAATAACGGATTTGACCAGACCAAATAAAAATTGAAATTATAAAAACGTGTACAGGCATGTCAGTTTTGTGTACAATGCGAATTGAACTGCTATTCAGTATCATTACTGTATAGTTAGTTTATTTGATAAATATCACAATCATCATAACGTATTTCAGAATGTATAATTAAGCGAATGCAATGTATCATAATGAATTGCAATTATGTGTATCTGTATTTGCTTGATGTTACGCTATGAAATTATTGATAAAACAAAATAAATTTTCATTTTTTTTCGTCTTACATTTGTTTATCTTAAAACATCTGTTGCGAAATTTTAATTGTTTTGTGTTTCTAAAATTTTTATTACATTCCATATTCTCCAAAATTCTGATTTGAAGTTTACTATACTTGTCTAGTATACAGCGTATTTTTCAAGATTTTTAGTTCCTGTTGCTTCGGAGTAAAAAAATACATTTCATTTTTTTATATTTAATTATTATTTCTGTATCCTCCAAAATATTCATAAACAGCATACTGTATAGCACGCAGTGAAGTTGTTTATGAATATTTTCGTTGCAGTAAATAGTTAAACACTCTACTGAATTTGCGTTTCGATGTATGCCTTACATAGTATATTTTAGATTTTAATGACTGTATGAATTATGAATGTAAAACTCAGCAGGAGCAACAGAAAATTCGGGAATGGTATCGATGGCCATAAAATACACTTGTGGGCATTAAATATTATATTTTTTTTTCCCCATTTTTTCAACAAGTAAATTTCTGATTTAAAATTTGGAATAACTCGTTTTGTGGACAATGTGCTTAAATTAACTAAAATTCCTTTTCAATTTTGTAGGAGAAATAACCTGCCATAAATTAACACCGAAATACAGAAAATGTTTCTTTACTTCACACAAATTATGCGAAACATTATCATTGCAACTCTTTTAATCTCTGGACACCCTGGTGGAAAGATTCGTGTAATTAGCACAGTAGATATTAGAACAAACTGATTATTTACTGATATTAGTAAAACGTAGTGATATTACTAACCATACTGATATTAGTCCCAGAAACCACCATAATACTGATATCAGCAATCCCAAAAAACAGTGATGCTTGTGTAGAATCATATTGGTATTAATATGAAATCATACTGATATCAGTAGAGAATCACGTACTGATCTTTTCTCCATGGCATATTATTCCCTGCCGAAACTATTTTATAGTGAGGGGTAAGGGCATGCAGATGTTCCCAAAAATTGCAAATGGTTAACTGCTGTTTTAAGGCTTTTCACCTGAGAAATTGAGGAGAAATTGTAGTCAATTAAGCGCATTTGAAAGCGTGCTATTCAGATTTTAAATTTGGACATCCACTCGCTGAACAAAATACATTTTTAATACAATTTTACAGAAATGTTATCCTGTTTTTTTTGGCCATCTTTTAATGCGATGCAGGTTGCCATTGTTTACATTTGGCACAATTGGACGTTCGTGCCTTTCGATAGGGAATTTTTCTCACTTCCTGTAGCTAGCCAAGTAAGCACTTCCCTCTCAGCATAGGACCAGCTCTTGCTCCTGGAGGCCAGTGACACTCGGGTTTAAACCCGTCTTAATCCGCCAGGGCGAGGGCGCTCAAGTAGCAGCACAGCTTTTATGGCACGTACAATCCCATTGTTTGTTCCCAGCATCCTTGGCGCACCCGAACATTTTCTTAACCCCACACTCGACTCACCTTTCAGACAAGGGGTTGTCCATAAATTACGTAACGCTATTTGAGGGAATTTGTTGCACTCTTCCACCCCCATGTGTAACGCTTTGTAACAAAACTGAAACAATCCCCGCCTCCTTACATTATGTGACGATGATCACCAACACCCCCCTTTCTTCATAACCACTTGTAGCTTGACAAAAAAAGCCTCTGAAAAAAATTTCATGTTTTTAAATGGTGATCATGATCATGATTTTATAATAAAAAACCATAAATCATTGAATTCATCCTAGTTTTTAAACGGAATTTACATGCAATTATTATTGATTAAGAGATCATGCGTCATGGATTTTATAATAGTTACATTTACATAGACAATTTTATTAAAATGTTTGAAAAAACTCGAGCGAAAATAATTCATTTTAAATGAAAGGTTGTTTAAAACGGTAAAGAATAACGGTGTTTTGAAACAGTTGAAATAAACTAATAATAATAATTTTACATCACTGAAAACTAATATGGAACACGAATACAAAGGTTATTTGTCAACGCTAACATATCCCTATATTTTACAAAATCAAGGCAACGTAGATTTTTGGCTATTAAAATTGTAAGGTAAAATCCTGGCCCTGCGTGTATTAAGACTTCAAAATAAGTGCCAAAATGCCATGTAAAACACCCCCACCCTCATGTAACGCTTTGTAACAAATCGTAAAGGACCCCATCCCCTTACGTAATTTATGGACAGTCCCCAAAACCAGAGTTCACCTCTCCCCTCTCATACCAAAGAGTAAGACCCCCCTACTTTTAGAGGGTGCGAGGCGATGCGCTTTTTATTGGGCCATCATGTGTGCCAGGGGGCGCCCCCAGGGCCCCGGGCTTTATTGAGACACGTGCTCAACGTTTAATGGCGCCTTCGCCACCGTTTTATGGTGTTTTCGAGGTATTTTTCCCTGATTTTTGCTCACCAGGTGCGCGGGCGCGATTACCATTTATAGTGAAAAACGTGGAAAATGGCCGCCCGGGGTCAGGGGGCACGGGGCTGTACCCGGTCCCGGGCGGAAACCCCACGAATCGAGCCAATTCGAGAAAACACCAGGCGCCCAGGGCCAAACGTTCATGTACATAATGTGCATAAAAATAATAAAAAGAGGTGTGGAGTTTAAGCTGGTGTTTAGAACGCTTCATAGGTGGCGTTGAGATCGCATAATACTAGACGTCTGCAAGTCCTTACAATTTTCACCAAAGTATTATTGCAAGAATATACATGTAGCTTGACATCAAAAGTATGTTTACATGTCCTTAAGGACGTGCAGACTATTGCCCATTTTTATAGTGCAGGGCATCCATTTTACAAAAGTACAAGGTGTCTACAATTCTGTTATAGTACAGGGCACATATTTTTTGTTTAAAACAAGAGTCAGGACACCCATTTCCTTCTAATACCTGATGTCAGCAGCTCCTTAAAATCTATCCATGTACTTTGCACCCATTTTCTGATGGCACAGGGTATCTGCAGTTCCTTTAGTCCTTGAGAGATCATTGATTGAAATATAGGCAATGAAATTAGCTTTTGCTTTTTTGATTACATGCAATCAATGAGCAGTTTAGGAAAATACCAAACTTGTTTTTAAAAAATAATTTTTAATGCACGATTTATGTATCATGTTAAAAACTAAGAAGTTCTTATTCTTATCACTATTACAGCCATTTATCAACATTTAATTTTTTTAAAAAAATGTTCATAAATTGGTGATTCATTCAAAGACAAAATTAACACTCAATTGCCAAAAAAAAATCAATAAAATCGATGTTAAATTTTTTGAAAAGTCATTGGTTTTACATAACCAAAGCCTTAGACATCACGGACCTCGATTTATCATAAGTGGGATTGTGGTTTCTTATAACATGTATTATGGATCTAATGGGACAAATCTTTCAAAAAAAAATCCCAGCTAGCTCAAAATAAACAAAAAAAGGAAAGAAAGAAAACGTAAATTTCTGCAGTTTTTGGTAAGGTCATAGTGCACTTTCCCATAGTGCCCCTCGCGTGCTGGAATTTCTTCAAGTCCGTGGAAAACAATTGGCGAAGACAAAAAGCGACCTCCGAATGGTTCTGGCATTTTTGGCATAGTGCCGCGTGCGGGGGTAACGTGTTTCAGAGGCGCATGGCCATCGTACCAAAAGCAGGAACCTGTTGTTCCTCTGCAGAAAAAAAAACTGAAAAAAAAATTAGGCATCGACCGGTACCACACGGGTTCATCGGTCTTGGAGGGTGGTTTCGATTCGTGTCTCAGGTTAGCAGACTGTGTACCTAGTCGATGTGAGTCAAAGGAGCTCATTCTGAGGCCCCCACCCACGCAAGGGTGTCGAAATCGGAGGGGTGCGACCCATGCACCTCACTGGTGTTACGGTTATACCTGTACTTGCTCAGAAAACTGGCATGGCCTGCTTGAATTATCCTGACAAATGCCAAAATGGGCAATGGTGATGGGGAGGTAATATTTCTGACTTGGAAGTTTTTGGTCAGTTTCGTAATAATGCAACAAAAGCAGTAAAAGCTTTACAAAAACTACGAATAATAATTACTAACTGAAATAACGTAATCATTACTACAGGTTTTCAGGAAGATTCATTATTTAGCCTGAAGTGCACTTATGCTGATGAAGCCTGTTGATCATTATGCAAGTTGTCTATAGGTAATTAAAGTCGTTGAAAATAAATTGATTGAAATTAAGATCATTTATTGGTATGACGTTGGACGAGGGCACACAGGTAATTGAAGTCAGTGAAGTCCATGAAAAGTTATTGAATTAGCGTTAGGGTGATGGCTTTGGTTTTATCACTTGATGATTGAGTAAATGTGTTAATATGCACGTACATACCATTGCTTAAATTGTATCATTGTGCTAATTGGGTATAATGTGTTAAACACGTGTTAAAACATAAATACCATAAGCTTAAAGTCGATAAAAACATTCATAAATCCTTAATATTTACAGATTTTGCGGTACCTCTGTACCAAGACTAGTTTACAGGTGTTATACAGCCCATTTAAGGGCCGGTGGCACCAACGAAAGTTAAGCAAAACCCAAGATTAAACTCTGGTTAATTTAGGAAAAGCATTGTACAACTAACTGGAAGTTAACCCAGCTCACAGGCAGGGTTAACCTAAGGTTTGTAATAGAATGAAATTTTCCCAGAATTCCTAGCTACAGCAGGTTATCCTAATGTTAATTATACCTTGGGTTAAAAATCCCTATGGTAAAACCTTTCATTTAACCTGCAATGGTGCAACCGGCCCTAAGTCAGTGAAGTGTATGGCAAGTCATTAAATTAACGTTAGTCATTTCTGTCATGACCCTGGATTAATCATTGAAGATGTTTGGAGGAATATTGTTAAAATGTTTTGTAAGGTCCCCTTATCATTATCATTATCAAAAGTGGTAGACACCCTGTTAAACCATTTTCTCAAACACTTTCGGTACCTGTTAAAAGCAATCCAATAGTATTAAGTTTCAATAACAATGGTACATCAAAGAAAGGGGTTTCGAATTCGTTGCTTAGATGCCAAATACTTGAAACCTGAGACCGTATTGGCGACCATTTTGTATCCATCGTTTTGGAACACTGATGCAGTTCCGATATTGCGTGCCATATTGTGATAAGAGAACAAAGGAAATTCGCCCCCACCGGTCATATCTCACCAATCCGATAACATTTTAATTATCGTAGCAGCGTCGTAAATTCGCACCAAAGATGTCTCGAACGTTGTTAATTAATCTCTGGCCAGCGTATCAACACGATCAATAAGCACAGGGTTATTAGCCCAATTCTGATAATACCTATTGATAACGCCGCAAAATCTGACGGCATCAGTCATAAATTATTGCCGTTATCTCGACAACCTTCCATCCCTGTTATTACCATTTCAATTTCCAGTTTCGGAGACACCCGGGGAGCTAAGTGCCCTAAACGCACGCACTGCTTCCCTGGCCTCCCGCCCGAGGGCGCTGGAGGGCGTTGGCGCATTACTGGCTTAGGACAGGCTGGACAGACAGTCTGGGCAGTCTGGTAAAATTACACAGCTGATAACGAGGCATTATGGTAATGGCCCTTTGCAATTGCCAGGGGTCGGAATCCAGAAATGTTGGTTTCTCTCCAGGTAGCACCTGCTGCCACGGTGCTTTTCGAAAAAGGTGTCCAAAGACAATGTAAATATCACATACCTAAACTAAATATGTTGAAGAGGGTACCAACCCCACTGTCTGTGCACCATCAGTGGGAATGTGGGAAATCAGAAAGGAATGTAGGTTACACCAATGCTGGTTGTGATGTTTTGGAGGATGGTACCATTATTTAGAAATTCATGGGTTCCTACAAGTTCCTATGTAGGATTCAACATGTTCCTAGTAACACCCATAAAATGGAACCTAAATATTGCACCAACATTGTCAATTTTATTAGAAAATGTGATTAATTGAAAATTTCAAGATGCACTTTTGTTAAAAGTTTAATCTATTTGAAACACAAAAGATTGAGAAAAAATAATAAAGTTCAACTAATTACAATTTATAAAAGAAAATACCAGCATTATGTGATAACCTTCTTATCGTTTCATCATTTGGTAATGCCGTCATTTCCCCAGCAATGAAAGCGGGTCCACAACACTTCATAGTATACCGGTTCATCGCATCACCTTTTCGTTGTGGACATGTTATTGCAAGTACCAAAAAACCAACAAAATATAACCTGACTTAATATCTAACCTTACCAAACCTAACTGATTTAAATTTAAACGCAGATTTAAAATATTGGAACCAACCATGAGATATTTGCGAACTCCTCATTGAAACAACTGATGATGATGGTTTCCAACTACTCTGTGTAGGTTATGATTTCATTGCTGGAAAACTTATTAAGAAAGCCCTCTTAGCCTTCTTGAAGCCTGCACACATGTAGGATTACCCAAGCTGGTTTTGAAACCCCAAGAATACCAATCTACCTTTCCTGCAAATTGATATGCCATGGAGCACCGCTGTTGGACCTCTAGGGATTAAAAGAAGCAGTGTGGTCAGCATGCCTAAAACCAAGCAAGCAAAACTCCCCATCCATCTGCGATGGTTTCAGATCAATACCTTCAAAACTGTGCGAATCCATCTTGGCAACAAAACAGACCAGCTTCAATTTTATTGCTGATCACGACCGAATTCAGAATTTCGTTCTGTCTTAGAGGTGTTTATAAGACAAACCTTATTCGGCAGCTTAATTACTCATGCCCAAAACACAGCATGTCTCGCCAGCTGCAACCTATCCCATTTGTTCAAGTCCAAATTATTATTATCTCCGGAAATTAAGATTTAAGAAACAGAATTATGCCACGACAAGTTGCCTCCGGGGGTTTCATTGGATGCGCATCCATGGCCAAGAAAAGCGGTTTTCGTCTGAGAAAGCTGGGACCTTCCCTTGCCGTGATTAATGCTCGTTCCCCAAAGAATCCATCGCCTTCAAAGAGGCTTCTGCAAGGACGAAGATCATCAATTTGAACGCGAAGCCATCTCCATCTGTGCTTGGAGCATCGGCAAACCGCACATATGGCGAATGATTGTCACTTTGAGAGACTCTTGTAGGCTGACTTCACCAAGATAGCGAAGGAGAGAGGAGAAGGAGTTAAAGAGAGGGAGGAAAGGGGAGAGGAAAGGCTCATGCATTGAGGAGGCAGTCCAAGAAGTAAAGGAACTGCAAAGGAGTTGGTTGGCCAAGAGATGAGGGGATTGAGAGCCAAAGATTAAGGTGAAAATGGCGGAGGTTAAGGAGAAATGAGAGGAGAGGTGAAGGAAAGGAGAGGAAGAATGAGGAAAGGGAACTAAGGAAAGAGCAAACAGGAAAATCCCTCAAACGACGTCTGTTTGCCACAGAGTTGGTCGAGTGGTGGAGCCCTAAATGGTGCCAAGTCTATTAGTGATAATCACATTTTGCCATTGTGTGAAAGATAAATGTGTAAGAGCATAACCAAAATGATCCAGTTTCTGTAATGGCCACTGAGGTCAAGACGTGAGTTTCTAAGCAAGGGTCCTTGTGAAAAATTCAGTAATTTGGGATATTTTGAAGTGGTGGATGGAATCTTTGAAGGTTACCACTGACGATATGTCATTCCATACCTTATATGGAGCTCATTGGGATCCTACAGTTGGTCTTCTTTTGTGCATTCCATTGGGCGTTGCACTTTCCAAAGGATGTTTGAAGCTGTTAGAAATTCAATTTAGGGGCAAGGGTCTTTGTCAGAAATTTATTAATTTGTGATTGCTGGAATCTTTGAATGTTACGACCGATTCCAAGCCATATTTAGAGCTTATTGGGATCCATACATTTCATCCATACATTCCGTTGGACGTTGGAGACTTAGAGTGCACTTCCAAAGGATGGTTTTGACTCAATATCAGTAATGTCCACTGAGGCGAAGACGTCTCTAAGCAAAGGGTCGTTGTGAGAAAGTTATTTATTTTGGATATTTGAATTGGTAGATGAAATATTTGAATGTTGCCACCGATTGTACGGTGTCATTCCAAATCACACATGGAGCTACAAGCTCATCGGGATCCCACATTTGGTCTTCTTTTGTGCATTCCATTGAACGTTAGGGTGCACTTCCAAAGGATGTTTGGAGCTGCTAGAAATTCAATTTAGGGGCGTTCTTGGTGGCCACCCAGATAGGGTGGTGATGGTAACAGATTGCGTGAATGGACTCCCCAACCCCTACCTCATGGATTCCCCTTGCTGACAAGTGGGGTCCCGAGTTTGAAACGATTTCCAGAAACATCTGAAATGTCTCCAGTTGCTCGTGGAGATGGTGGTGCTGCCATTTGCATGTTTACCAGCACTTTCGTCAGCCACTTTTCAGTTTTCCTTGGATCCATGAATGATTACAGCTTCCTCTCTCATGGTTTCCCTCGCTTTCCATCACGCGATGCTCCATTGATTTGCCGGATCGATTCCGGAAGACCGGTTCCCCCATTGCCAAGGTACGGGGGCATGGATTTCGAATCGAATTAAGCGTCTTCCGGTAAGAACTCTTGCGATTCGCACGCTGCTGATTTCGCTCTTGTTTATCGTCTCCAGGAGGGAGTTTCAAGAATATGGATTTTTTGGTTTCTGTCGTATTTCATAAAGCGGAAGTACAGCTACAAGCTCGAGATTGATGGACTTTTATCTGCTGACCTTTACTTCGCATGCAGACTGACTGTCCAGTGTTCAAATATGCGATAAGGGCTATCAGAACCACGAACCATCTTTGTAATAGATGCCATGAAAATGTGACAACTGCTTTGCAGTTGGATAATGTTTAAATAACTTGTTGGACAGGCTACCTATCTGTTGTCTTGTTTGGATATATACATGTACTCTGTATGTCTATGAAAACACCTGTTTTTAGATAGGTTTTAGATATTTGAAGATAGTTTGAGGCTCCCAGCGTTGCTACCTATTTGTATTCTTGTTTGGATATTTATGTCTATGAAAATGCATATTTCAGTGACGCATTGATTTTTTTTTAAATCTTTTGTTCGTGCAACTTATTTCATAAACTTCTTTTGAAATTTATTCATCTAAATTTGTGGGAAATTTATTGTTGGATCGTTATCAAAGTTTTGGTTTGGATACCTGTAGGGATAAGTAATTTCCAATGAAATGGCATTTTACCAAGGGTAATTGATAAAATTGTTTTACATAATCACGTTCTGTTCTTTTATCAATTTGTATGTACAAAAGTTGGATGAAAATCTGGAATCTTCACAGTTTACTTCTGTTTTCTATTTTATTTAATAATTCATCATGTAAATATATTTATACAATAGTTATCAAATTTCTTTTTAAAAATTTGGATTAAAAATCACAATTCACAATTAATAATCACAATTTCCGGTGAATGTTTTCTTTAATGAAATGGATTATAAAAGTTTTTTTAAAAAACTTGATCTAAGTTTGGAAAATCCTTAATCCATTGTTTTGTGTGGTTTTTTTGTCAAATGGATATTACTGAAAATAAATAAATACAGAAATCATCAAATACTTTGTTTAATTTGGATCAAAATTCGGAAAACCATTAATTTTTTTTTTTGAAAAAGATGTAGCGCAGCAAACTCTGTTAATGGAGCTGGTATCTGTAATTTGTTTTCTACAACCATTGCTGATAAGCACGCTGATTATCAAAGTGAAATACATATTGAAATGCACTTACGTGTAATATTGTCTTTTTAGGTGTATCAAAAGATAATAAAGATATAGAGGTTTCACAATATTTACATGAGGTATGCAGTTAATTTTTCCCAGAAATAAACCGCAAGGGTTGGTGAATTAGATGATAGTCAGAGATTGTAAATGACGAAGTCATTTTCAAATGCAGTGAGTACCCATTTTTAGTTACATCCATCATCTGTCGTTTTCATAAGGATAAATTTAACATACCATTAGGTAATTAATTTTAATTTTCTTCACAATTACTGTACTATTTCACTAGATTATGTTTATAATGTCCTAATGCTTCAGCCCCATCTTCAGTGATTTTTAAAGAATTTACCTTGACATTTACCTTTATCATAAAAATATCCGTGAATCTTTGGGCGTTGGTTGACTTCTTTTTAATCTTGACAAATGTTTCCATATCAGCGAAGAATTTTTATACTATCTATTCACCTATGGGTAATCCATCAATCTAATTTATTTGGTAGTTTCCACCGTATTGTTATGGACGCCAACATCACTTCTAAATTGAGTTTCTTGTAGGTAAGGCTATCGTTTGGAAGAGAATTTTAATTTTTAATGGCATGCAAAATATAAGACTAATAGTGTGGATTTGAATGGGTTCAGGATATCATAACTGGATTGGAATGTATGTGAGGTTCTACCACCACTGTGGTTTCTTTTAAAGATTCACTCCACCAAATTAGGATTCCCATGTAAAGTACATTAAAAAAAACATCAACATCAACACACAATTTACTTATGTTGACTAATGTTTAATTTTTGGTCAAATCTTGGATATTTCTCTGAATCCTCTGGAAACCTTTGCGTGTTTAAAAAAATCTTAAGGGAATTTGCTCTTTGCTGGTAAACCATTGCTAAATCCCTAGTGGATGTCGTATTTGCAAAATGTCTTTGACTCCTTGCGTATTGTCGGTTCCTATTGGACTAAGCTACATTAGATCTTATTTGAATTTGGATGTTAACTTTGAGATCGTATCTCTGCATTATGACAAAACAGGAAGGTTCACATTCTGGCACTAGCATTATTTTCTGAACATACGTTTAGTAAAGCAAACCCAAACAATTGTCAGTATAATCAGTGCAAAAGATATTAGTGCACTATTGCAGATTGCATACTGATATTAATAAAAAACAGTGATATCCGAAAAACAGTGATGACCGAAATACTGATATTAATAGGTCCAAAATCACTATAACACTGATATCACTGAGCATACTGATATCAGTAGTCACAAAAAGTGATATCAGTATAGAAACATAGTAATATCTGTATAACATCATAGTGATATCAGTTGAAATATCGCATACTGATATACTGATCTTTTCAGTCCAGGGTGAGCAGCTGCCCTATCTGGAGTGACATCCCTATTTCTGCACAATGATGGTCAATAACACCACAGCTTCATTGACCGAAATTTCATCTTGCTAGACATAAATTACTTCTGTATTGACAAAACAATCACTTCTGATGCAATAGTAAAGTATCCCGAACATAGAAACATCTCCCAGGGCCATCAACCACTAAGAATCATGGCTTATGACAGTTAAAACTGTTTCTGACAGCGTTCTTGTTGCTTATTTCCCTCCGCTGCATCAACTCGATGGGTGATAAGCCATCACCTCTCCATCTGTTACCATAATTACCAGACGTTTAGCAGCAACCGACAATTAGCGCCTGTTTGGTTTTGGAAGGTACCTCACGCAGCGACCTCTGTGCATCAGACATAAACGTTATCGTGGTTCTTACCTTGATTATCCTTTTTTGGCTAATTTAATAACCGGATTCTGGGCGTCCCTTGACAGGCCCTCCAGGCTGCCTGCGGTCACGTGACCTTCTTTGTCTTCTCCAAAAAATGTGAGACTTGAAGAAAATGCTAGGTGCAACGATATCGATCGCCAGCTGTATCGATTGAACAACCTGTCTCCCAGGCAGGTTCTGGGATGACCTAGACAAGTGTACTTATTAGGTATTTTCTGTAAAACACGGCAACGTAGGCGTTGGTGCATTTCTGGAAAACTTCACTTCTGTTTATTGATTTTGCAATAAAATATTGAGGCTCCCTGATAAGTGAGTGTCAAGCTCGTTGCCACCAAATGAGATTAGGGATTGTTAAAGGTATGGCGTTTCATGGGTGAGGTAATGCCTCATTTAACTTTGAAGATAAGCTACGTGTATATGCCTACAGGGGTCCCTTACATGCATGAGCAAGTAAACTCTCGTTTAACGTCGTTTGAACAACAACTTAATGTTTAAAATAATAAACAAATGTGAAATGATGGCCGTATTTGTTTAGCATGCAGCATTGTATTTTGTAATCTTAAATAAAATTTTATTAAAAACATAATAAATAGTAAATAAATTATTGCAAATAAATTAACTAAGCAGAATCAACGAGTATTAAAAATGTAAAACGACTGTTGACAATTTCTGTCTAGAATGCAACATTGTATGCCATAATTTTAGAAAACATTTAAATTAAAACAAATAACGAATAGACGGCAAATTGTTGGAATTAAACTTAACTAAGCAAGCTCTATGTGTAGCAAATGTTTAATGCAACGAATATATTTCGGAAGCCTTTGGCCATTTTAGTTAACCATTGTATTTCATAATTTTAGACAATATTTTAATGTCAAAATAATATACAGGTAGCAAATTGGGGAATAAAACTTAGTAGAATCAATGTGTATTCAATATTTGATACAACAGATAATTTCACAAACCTGTTTGGTGATTATAGCCTACTTTATATCATTTTAAAGAATCTATACATGCAATATAATAAAAATTAAATAAAAAAATACATAGTAAACTCTTGAAATTAAACAAACTAGACATAGATAAAATGCAGTGCGTTTTTCACCTCAAGTAAATTTTTGTAGCACGAAAAAATCCGGGAAGAAATATTGCAGACAATACATACTTATTTGGAAATATATAGCCTTGAAAATACAATTTACTCTTGGGAGTGACTTTGAATACGCCGTGCGATATATCACTTATATTGCGTCTTCTGATTTATTGTAGGAATGTATTTACCACACAATGCTCCACCTGAATATGCTCCTAAGTGCGAAAATGCAGAAAAATACATAACAGTATATTTTCCTCTCGATGTGGGTTTGCTTTTATTGAAAATTGGCCGAATTCTTTGTGAGGTCCCTCTCGAGCACCCCTGGGCTTAAAAACGTGTTGCATTGTACTCTGGGCCTCTTGTAATGTCCAAAGAGGGTGTTGAGCTATGAACGCCCATCGCCTTTTCGAAAAAATATAAGGTGAAAATACATTAAAAGTGGCCCTCTTGCTGCTTTCTTGAAAATCGAGATGGGGTTTCTGCTGTGCCTGCCCAATTTTCAAAATTTCAAATGGGAAACTACGTTGGAGAAATGAGAAAAAAAATCGGTTCCTAAACCAAGTTTTCGATGCTTAGAAATGACGGTATTATGAAAATGTTTGCAGGTTTCAATGAAATCACTTCCTTGCTCAAACGATTTCCTATTTTGTTTATTCTTATTATCATAATTTTGTGGAACAAAAGGATTGCGAAATATTAGTCATACGCCCACGCATTTCTTCTCGTTGTCTTTTTATCAATTTTCCAATTTCTGATCTTACTTGGGTTGCATATTTTTGTGCGAATCACATACATTCGATAGCGTACAAAAAGATTCAATCGAAATTTAAAATAACAAGTATAAAAACATACTCCAAATAAAATTGAAAAATATTTTAGTAAGTACCTAAATTTAAATGCAGAAATAATTATATATTAAAAACGTAATGCAGCCCAAACATTTTACAAAATTGTAAGCTATTGCAGCATGCTGTACAACCCTTTAAATCTTAAGTTTAAGGAATCCTTTATATAGTAGGGAAAAAAATTCTAAATATTGAATAAAGTGTAATTGCTAGGAAATAGATTTCTAATAGAAGCTGAAGCAGTTTCTGTTTGAACGGCAAACATTTTAAGTGCTCTTGAAAGGCAAATAAATCATGAGTAATGATAACAAATATTATAGATTTTTGGATAATTGTATGGAGCACTTATTATTT
Source organism: Rossiulus vilnensis (assembly GCA_034700785.1). Lineage (NCBI taxonomy): Eukaryota > Metazoa > Arthropoda > Diplopoda > Julida > Julidae > Rossiulus > Rossiulus vilnensis. The sequence goes on along the minus strand of JAQIXS010001846.1, from coordinate 1,332 downwards.
GGCATTGATAGTATATTGCCCTGATTTAAAGTGAAGTGTACAACTTGTATACGTAAAGTCATTTGCATTCATGTGCCATCAAATTTTAGTTTGTTTTAGTTAATTTGTTTATAGTTAATCCACACTGGACGTAACAAGGTTAACAATGACCTAAAAACCAGGAATCGTCAGGAGAGTGGGAACGACCTGGAAAGGTCAGGGAACATTTTAATCTCAAAGGATTCATTTTTCCTGATACCACTCAAAAGAGGGTTATCTCTGAATAACCATAAAACACTTGAAACTTTTGAAATAAAGATATCAGTAATTGCTTTATTTTGCTTCCGTTTTATTTGATAAACGTTTTTGATAGGTTTTTGTTAAAAGATTCATGAGATGATTCTTTTAAGGTGTGAAATTTCTCCTCAACATCGATTTTATGCCTTTCTTCAGGTAGATAATGGGCATATGCAACCACTATTTAGTTAAATGATAATGAGAGCAATGAAGGCAACTTTAAAGCTCGGTGTTTATTGACTGAATTGGCGATAAATCTGCCCGAAGACCACTTCCGGCAGTGTTATTTGGTGTAAATAACCGCCAGGACGAACACCCCACTGTTTTCCAGAATAAATGTTTAGCCCTCTTATACAAGCTATAAGTCATTATTTTGCTAAATGTATAAATAATTTCGTAAGGCATCAACGTGTTATTTTCTTAAATAAATGTCATTATTTAGAAATATTGTTGGAAGCGAAATGGGCTATTAAAAAAACCTTGTTTGCAATCTCGATTAATGTTTGTGGAATGTTTGATTTTGAAGTACTTATATTTTTTTATAATTTTTTTAACGAAAGGCAATTTAAGAAAAAATATTTGGAGGCGTTCAAATTATCTTCTTTTTTGCTTTGACAAAAAATAATAGAAATTCATCATTTAAATTGTTACGTTTTACGAACACGGTATCGTAATTGTAATTATTTGGGGAGACATTTGTTTACAGCCATTAAACGTTCATGAAAAGTCATTGTTTTTTATAAGGCTTCTTATTTAAATATTGTATCAGTTTTTTAAAATTATTGAGTACTTTTGGAAAAATTCCCAAAACAGAAAATCTAATTTATTGATTGATTTAGTTACGATACTAACCGTTAACTCTTGCTTTGATACACATAAATGATACAATAATTTTACTTTACAAAATGTCACTAATATTTTCAGAAAATATCTAAAAAATTAATGAGTAATGTCAGTCTAACACGTTATGAATTTCTTTTTTATGTTTGAAAAATGTTAATTATTTTTAGGGAATAAACTGTATTATTTAGAAAAGTTTTTTTAAAACAATTATTC
>JAQIXS010001845.1:0-26433 GCA_034700785.1 Rossiulus vilnensis | reverse complement strand
GAGGTCAACCCAACGTCTGGGAACCAATGGGATTGCTCTCTTCTGAGTTTAGCTGAAGGAAATGCTCGGTGCGTTTTGCTTTCGCGGATCTTTGTTTTCCAGGAATATTTTTCCTCCAACACTCAGGCATCCTAATATCGCAATAATACATTTCTTGCGCAAATAAAAGATGCGATCTCCGCAGGGGGTCTCCGGATATTTTTCAAACGAAATCGACCGCTTCTTAAGGAAACAAGCGCCAAAAAAGACGCCCATCGCGAGGCACTTCCGGACGCGCTCTTCAATTTGTACAGCCCTCGAGCGAGCGGAAGTGTTCGCCATTTTGTTCGTCTATGATTCCGGAAGCGGAGGAACAAAGTAGGAAGACGTCGCCAATCCCCACGCTGGAGAAAGCAATGGCCCACGACAACGCGGTGATAAGTGGGGGGAAGTAAACACACACATCGGGTGAAATCGAATACTAAAAGTCGATAAGCGGAAGACTAAGTAAATTGCGCAATATGGGAGCGCCATAAGAACAGAGCGGGACGTAGCATCTCAGGCGCCATTTTGTCTCTAACGTTGGGCTTCGAAACAGCCGCCTTCAGATGATAAGGCGGTACGATAAGACGATATTGGAGGACGATCGATTTTCTAGAATCCTGAAATGCGCATGCTTCGTCTTTCTTTTGAGGTTGTTACTTTATATGGGCCACGTTTGGCATTAGCGAAATGCTTACGAGTAACCAGCTATTGCCTTCATCAAGGGATGCCTGAAGATTTCTGGTGAATGGACGTGACGACCAGATTTGTGAACATGTTGACCAACAGTAAACCAAGTTTGAATAGAGAACCATCTTTCATGCTTACCCAAATAAGGAATTAAGGACCACTGCAAGTCCTGACAAATGAGTATCTCGTCTAAAAACACACTTTGACAAAGGGTTCAAATTCAATTTAACTTTGTAATGTCTTGTCAACAAAGGCAAACGCATACCATAAGTCCATTTACACTATTTATTAGAATGCTCATGCACATTGGAATCGCTTGGCATCCAGCAGTAACCAAAAAACAAACAGTTCTGTGTTGAATCATTTCCAGTTTGTGTATTAGTTTAATATCATTTTCAGGCTCGCAAGTCAATTAATTCGACGCAATAATACAAATAAACGTATTGTTTTATAATAATTTAGCATATTTAGTGCAAGCACTTGATTTCAAAATAAGGAGAATTTTTTTAATATGCTTAAAGATTATTGAAAAAGCCATACACGAAATTTCAAAAGCGAAGATGGCAGTTTTCGAAATAAATATCCAGAAAATATTCGCAAACATTCGTATATATTAGTAGGCTTTCAATTAAAACGGCAAGCACTGGATCTCTTGACAGTGCTCAAAAACGTATGATGAAAATTTGTTGTCCAAAAACAAAAATAAAACAGAAACCATATGCATGTACTTGTCAACTAATCAGAATCAACCAAAATATCTACTAGTCTAAATTTACAAAAACAACATATTATTCAGATAAGACGATTTCTAGGTTCGTAAAGTTCCAGGAATTCATTTGAAAACAATCGACTTGTTGGTTTCACTGTAGAATACTATACAAAACATTTTATTAAACCGCTTACTTGTGACGTCATTACTCGATGTGACGTCACGCGTGAGTAGTCTCTATTACGAGCCACATGATGGACTGACGGAGTTAATTGGATTTTTTTTTTGCAAATTCCAATATTTTCCCAACGTATTAACAAATTATTCACGCAACACGGACGACACACCGCATACTCGAGTACAATATCAAAATATATTCAAAACTTGAAAGTAAACAGAATGGAAAATGGCCAATCCACCGGGTTCTGGGTTCCATTTCCCACCTCCCCTACCACTTTCACCCGCATATTATTTGGTGTCCATTGTGCACCCTGCACACCGGGAGATAGGACGAGGGCTTACGGACGAAGAGTGACACGTTTTCCCGTTTTATGCATGAAAAATCAATTTTTATCAGTGTTAATGAAAACGCAGCTTACGCGTGGGGCTCCGCGTACACAAAAATAGTTTTTCTGCCATTGTTCCCGGCCCTAAGCCTCGTCTAATTTCATTCTGGATTTGTCATGGATCCTTACGCCACCCCTACCTTTATGCGCTTATCAAAGGGAATCAAATAAGCTCCATGGGTAGGCGAAGTTTAATCAACTGGAAACTTGTGGGGACACATTGGAAACCCCAACCATAATTCATGCGATAAGACAGGGAAAAATAACCGCGCCATAACTGAAAAAAAAAGTTTAAAAAACTGCTTACGATATCAGAAGCGCATCCTTCTAATTTATTTATCAGCGCCGAGCCAAAACCGATATCAAATAATTCCAATTTCTCGAGCAATGCACTCGATCATCTCGCTAATTCAATCATAGTCGAATTTTGCTTCACTAACCCCCTTTTCCTTCAAGCACGCATTTGAGTGACAGTTGCTGTATGGATACAAATCTGTTTCTATTCCACACAGTTTCAACGGATTTTTTAATTCTGTAAATGCCCTACTAGGCCCCGTGGTTTTTGGAGCACCAATGAGTTCTTTGCGGCCCTTAGTTTATTACATACGTTTGTTATACCATATTCACAGAAGATGCCATCACGAAAATATTGCATGCAAACATTTACAGTCTCATTCATGTAGCAGAAAATTCAAAGCAAATGACAGGAGACTCCAAATACGACAGGAAAGAGAAGGTAATGGAAAGATACTACAATGGGTCATGCCCCTCAGTCCGACCCCTAGTTTCGCCAACATTTACATGTAATTATAACATCACGCAGCCTTTGATAACGTTTATTTAAAATGTCTGTGTAAATTAGTGACGCTTTTTACTGAAGCATTCATGCATTTGTCCTCCTAAACTTAAAACCTACAGTTTATTGTTGATTTTTACTCTTACAGTATGTTGTTCATTTTTCACCAAAATGTACTTTTTTATTTTACAATGAGTTTATTCGTAGAAGAAAAACATCTGGCTTTGTTTATGGGGCTCGTCTATACGTACCTTACGCACTCAGGAGTGGGCAACCTGCATGGTATTCAATTTAGCCGCAAGTATAGCTAATGATAGAAGTAGGTAAACTTAAATTCAAAACACTTTAGCATATTCGACACTTGCGCCACTTGGAAGTAACTGATATTCATGTATTCATGTAACTGATATTCATTGTACACAAATACCGGCCAGGTCGACTGTTTTATATTAAAAATCAAATCTACAAGGACTACATGCAAAGTTGGAAAATTGAAATTAGACAGTTGAAATGATTAAAATCGTTATATATAAACAAGAAACTGGTCCAGAGACAACCAATCGTCTTAAACGTAAACAACATTGTTTCAATGTTTGTACTTCATTTAATCTCAAGTGTATAAAATTCAGCCATACACATGAACATAGTAAGCTTATAATTAACTGTAAATGTATTATTATATTTCAGAAAAAAATACATGTATGCTTGATAATGCACATGTATGTAGTGATATGATATATGGATTGCTTGAATAGCAAATATTGTATTATACGATTGCTAAATAAACTTCAGTTAGGATTTAATCCTCCCCGTTATAGTTTTTTCAAAACTTGATTGGGGTCTAAGACATCTGATAAAACGTGTTTAATAATAAAAGTGTAAAACATCAAGCGTATTTGGCATCACCAGTAAAACCGAAGGACAAAACTTCTGAGTTCAAATAAATGCAGCAAAAATACAACGCCTTCAAGAATTCTAGCTCCCTCTAGAGTTTTACGCCTTTGTTTGACATTTAATTGCTACATTAGATGGCCATCAGGTGACAAAACGCTACTTCATCCATTTGCAGTGCGGCTAGCTACCTCACTATTATGCTGCCAGAAATGCCATAAAATTAAACATTTAGTGCTACAGGGAATAAAGCCCTTTCAGAGCTGATCTTTTTTCATGAAAGAAAGAAAGAGCATGATGTCTTATGGGAGAACAAGCGGAAGATTGCAAGCATCACTATACAGATGTCGATAATGGATCCAAGATGGACAGGAAGATCACAAATGGAGGATCTAAGTAGAAATCCCTAGCATTTTTAGAGCTGAAGAAGCAAGTGATAAAAAGGGTTTTTCTTAAAAATAAAAAAATGTCATGAGAAACCTGTGGACAAAATGCTGCTCATGCATCAATACAACGGAGCTTAAAGCTGAGAGACCATACTATGAATGCTGCGAATGTTGAAAACAACGCTGGTCTTTACTGCATGTAAAGAGGAGATGAGGTAAGGTACAATAATGAAGATGACGCATTTTTCTTATAGAATATTCATTTTTTGGAATTACGTTTCGCGAAGGTTTCGTGTAATAATGGAAGATAATACACCCCCTAACACATGCATATCTTTACTGACAGCATGGTACTGAGTTGAATTGAAAATTATTCAGAACAGCGACAAAATGAAACGGAGCTTTAAAGGTTATTTACGAGTAGGCTTATTTTCTATGTCCCATGCTGAATTTTCGGCTTTTGTGTAAGATACCCAGACGCGACAAAAACTTTAACAAATGGTATTTTCTTGCCATTTCGGTCGTCTTCATTTGTGTGTGAACTAAACATGCTAGATGGCGCATTAGTTTCTGAAAGCGCACATGTAGGACTGACGTGAGATTCATAAAAAATGATAATTCAGCAATCGAGAGCTGCCACCTTTGCCGTGTATTCCTCGTTCTTAATTGCCGTACATCATCATAAGACGGTTTTCTTCCTCCGTTCACAGTATCACTTCGCTCTAAATCGCTCTCAAATTTACTACTTGAAACTTGACATTTTCCATCTTTTAATCAAGATTGCGCGCTCGTACCCTGCAGATCATGGCGTATTTGTCTCCTAAGGCAACAGCTGCTCGCGTGCATAATCATTTCAGATTCAAGCCTTATTTATGGATTGTGGCGGGATGCAAAGAGACAGAAATGGGCACACGATTATAAATAAAGCTCCTTAGGATATGTGGATAAAGGTTGTAATTAAGAGAGCAACGAGAATGCAGCGCCTTCAGAATACTCGGTAAACACGATGCACATTTTTAAGGTCGTTTCACCCCGTAGGGGCACTTCCTAAACGTCTTCCCACTGACGTTTTTATGAGCTCGTGACCGGGCAGCCCAGTATTTCTTCATAATCTGTTTGAGCTGTCTAAGGTGTATATTTCATCATCTACACTGATAATGATAAACAACGGTAATCCTAGAAAAATTGCATGACAGTTTACTTTTATACCAAATAACGATACTATTAAGAACTACAAACCAATGTTCAAAAAAACTGCTAATGTAAAGTGTTCTTAAGCAGACTACATTTGATATTTAACGTAGAATAGCGCAAGGAATTGGGAGCCATCAACATTCCGATGCTCAAGCATTATTTTGCTGCCAAACATATCTAACAAATGCAATTACATTTAATTCGGTAATTGCATTTTCCAAAATGTAATTCTAGCCGGCACCCGACGGTCTCGGCGCACAAAAATGCAATAATTGAATTTGTATACCGTGAGAGTAGCAAGAATTTTAATTCAATGAGTTAAATATCTTATTACTGGTTTAATGAGTAAGACTGTCTTGCGTATTTATCACATTTGAGCGCTGGAAACCAAAGGTGTTCTACCCATTTGAAGGCAATTTGAGTTCGTAGTTATTGATTAATTAATCCATTCAGCCATGTTTTTTGATCACGTAGCCTAAAACTACTTATCATATAAACGGCAAGCAGAGGGAAGATTAAAAAAAACAGTAATTAATTGCCTTCCTTAATGGATCTAATTAATTTCCTCTCTTCTGTTATTACGTTGTTATTGGAGTGCACGAGGAAAACATAAGCTGTTCGTGAAAAATGTGGACAATAGCTGCTAAGGGGATTGAAAATATTTCTTTCTCCCATTATACTTACTTTACCATAATTTCGGATTTAAGATGCGGTTGTAAAAATCTAAAGCATTCATGGCTAGGATATATTTCTTTAGAAATTCTTAATCCTTTGCAACAGCGTTTGAACGTAAACAGCACATTGTAACACATTCATCAACCAAATTTGAACACATCTTTGACAAAAATAATTCTTCAACCATTATTTGAACGCTATAAATTACTATGACCGATATTACCTTTGGAAAAAATCCGCTGATAAACTTGCTACAAGGGCAATGCCGAGAAAATGCACAAGGAGTTTGAAAGGGCTAATTCTAGTGCAAACTTAGCAACGCCATCTAATATAAACTTTATTCCAATTGTCACGAAATCAAGTGAGGTCTCTTAAAGATTTTTGGTGCACAATACATTTTCAGTTTTGTTTCACGGATTTTTGCCCTGCTGTGCCGTTTTTCCGCCCAAGAGCGAGCAAGTAGGTCGGTCGTCCTCCTTCCTTCATTGTAATGTTTTTGACCATGGCTCAGTGAACGTAAAAGCGTTGATGATTACGGGAGAAAAACAATAAAGTCGCAGCAGGAATTCACTTTTGTTTACGTTCCACCGTTTTCGTGCGCTGTTCTCTATCTCAAGAAATTGCCCTTTCGTATTCATAATTAGCAATTAAGTGGCTTCATAAACAGAGGAGCAGAAATATAAACGAGCTGCCATTAATTGTGTGCAAATCAAGAGACACCAACTCTTGCTGTTGGCGAAGCTGTAGTTGCTTTTCCGTTCTTGGAATATAAATGCGATGCGTAATTTTATGTCTCTAGGATAAAGTATCTAATTTCATCGCATTTAATAACATGTTTTGTTGCACTGCTAAAAATATGACACGGAAGCCAGCAAATAATAGAAATAACGACAAACTTGGAAAGCACGTCTGTTATATTTGTCTGCCAACTATTTGTCCATGAAACTTATCTTGAGAAGCGATAAAACTTATAAAGAAGATTTTTTTAAGAGAGCAATTGTGTGAAACCATTAAACCGCAGAATCTAACTAACACTGGATCAAGAGACACCATATATTCATTTAAAAACACCATTTTTTTCAAGAAAAATCGACTTCTAAATAGATTGTTGGAATTTTCTGTTATTGTTTGCATACGTGATGTGGTATGACCTTAATTAAAACTGCTCCATTTCAGGTGAATCAAAAGGTTTTTTACTCGTTTGTTTAGAGATTTTGGCCGCGCAAAGTTGTGTTCTGTTGGCAATATGGAAATGAAGTGAAAATGACCGATGGTTATCCAAACTGTAATAAGGCATAAACTAGTCTGATAATACATGTATATGAATTTATAAACATTCAAATAAAAACTTATATGCATGGGGCTCTTTGAAAAATTTACCTTATGAGGTAATTATAATTTGGTAGAGGGAATCTTTAAACGTAACCACCGAGGTGGTAGAAACTGCCATTCCAACCAACTTATGGAACTCCGAGCACATTCTTATCCGTACTATTGGTCATTCGAAGTTGGAATGCTTTTCCAAAGGGCAGCCTTACGTTGCATGAAATTCAATTTTACAATGATGTTGGTGTTTACCTCATTGAGGTGGCAATCACCGAATAATATTGGGTTGATGAATTACACCTCCCTACCACATGGCATGTCACTTTCTGCTAGTAGGGTACTGAGTTGAATTGAATTGAATATATAACCCATATTTCCTGAACGTTTTTCGCCAGGTCATGAAATTTAAAAAAAATTTTATTTAGTTTTATGGTAGGTAAGTAATGCAACAAAATGCTATAAAGTGAATTATAATACAAACGGGTTTTTTAAACAACATAAGTTCTTTCTTTTGACAAATGCATCTTGTGAGTTAGTGAACAGCAATTTACATAAATTGGCGTCTTCATGTAGAAACGTACACTAAACACGATTCATTGTATACATCTTGAGAGCCATTTTTTTGTGTCGTTTAAAGCAGTATCAATGTTTACTACGCTTAATAATGTTGCATTATAAATATAACGGTAGAAAAAACTAAAAATGCTCGAGAAAATCACTTGAGTAAATAACGTATTTCTTCATTTTCTATGCTTTGGCAGTCGCTGAGGAAAACCATTTGGTGGCACTTGCTAAAAAATGAAAATAGATTAATACAATTTCACGTTCTCTGAATTTTGGTTACTGCTAATTCGAATACCAGAAATTTACCAAAACCAGAAAACTCGATACAAAAATGATTCAAATTTTGACTGTTCTATTATTTGTTGTTGTTGGTCTTTTTCGTGATCCTAAAAGCATGATTGTTTTGAAGGTATTTCTAAACCGACCATAATTTGTTTTCCTCAAGCCGGGATATTTATACAATTTTACTTAGTCGAACATGCATGTGTATATGCAAGCATGAATTTACATGTATATTAAAGAAACGTTCTTAAAAATAGTTTCTTTTCATGAAATCCACCTTCAATCAACGTTACGTTCACAGTACATTACTGCTTTAGACATCTCATTTGTTAATTCAAAGAAATGGTTGAATATTTTGTATGCGCATTTTTCTTTTATTCCAACCCGAACAAAATCATAATAAAACTAGGCATCTTCAATTTTACATTTAAATGAGCCCTTTAAAAATAGTCATCTCAAATTAATGAAACAAATGACATATGTTACAGATCCATATTTTTGTTTGACAAAACAAATTAAAAAAGAAACCCTTATAACGACAAAGGCTAAGCAGTTATTTTCCAATATTTTTAGAAATATTCAGGGCAGGAATCCGCCGATTCCTAGACTATAGTCTTCTGAAGGCAAACAAGTGCAGTGAATCGTTGTTGCCGATAAGTATTTCTTTCCTTTCATTTTGCAAAAGTAGAAAAGATGTAAAACACTGTAGGATGGGAGAAATGAAAACTACAGTTGTATGTATGCAGTCGCCAACCGCAACGGAAAATTGCCAAACAGACAAAATCCAATTACTGTGTCCATTTCCGAGAGAACTTTCGTTAATGTCAAACAGAAAGGAAGACCGTCGTTCACCATATTCTATTGTAAGGCTGCATCCGTTACAATCGACCTTTTATAATTGCAACGTTTCGCCAATTGTGCTAAATATTATTTTCCCGCATACACATGTTAGATGTCTGTTGATGTTACAAATAATGCCCAGTTATTCAAAAGTGAAATGGACGCATTGCGAGTCGCGTCAACAAATAAGTTTTAGAACTTAATGGGCAACATAGCCAAACAAGCAAAATCAAATGGCAGACAGGAAGTCGTTGATTAAAGATGACGATCTTAAATGCGTACAAAACATAACGGGCCGTTTAGTGAAAAAGTGAAATGATGCTATCATTATCATTAAGTGTACACACTGTATGTGCGTAGGCCTAAGCGTAGATCGCAGCGTTTTAGGGAATATACTTAATTAAACAGCATTTAGGTTTTTTTTAACAAGAATGAATGTACGGAAAACATGAAATTTCTAGTCTTAATTGTGTGTAGATCTGCTATGAAAAATGGCCCTGCGGTAACGCCAGTAAACTCCCCTTCACACTTCAGATACCGCATACCCATACATGCACATGACCTCAAATTAGGTCATTCTTTGAGATTTCGAGTCGAACTTGACGTGCATTACGCACTCTGCCCTTGGCATAGCGCAAAGAGTTACGTCATGCATTGATGTCGAAAGTCCAGATATCGTAAGACTGCGACGTACAGCATATCGTGAAAGTGTAAAGGGGCCTTAAATTAATCTTAAGTATTTTTTCCCAGTAAAATCTCTTAAAAGTCAAACGAGTGATTTGTAACAAATGTTTCATCCGCTGGGTTTTTGTAGTGGTTTTTAATGGGGATTTTTTGCCTTCTCCGCAGATGAAAATCTTAATAATTAAAGTCTCCCTTAAATCATACCATTAACTTGAATTTCATTAATATTCCAGACATCTATTTCGAAGTGGGGTGAAGCATTTAGCCGGCCGGATCCGAGTGGAAGAAACTCTATAAGCCTTAATTGTCAGCCTTAATCACAGGGTAGTGAGCCGCCATTTCTGATTTTGGCCTCTGGCTGGACCAACCCCTCTCACTTCGCCAACACGTCCGAAGATTCCCAGGGCAGATGAAAGTCGGATGGACGGATCGAAAAGTTTGCATCAAATGCCAGTTACAATGAAATACGATATACGCATGTATGCGCATGCGCCAAAAGAAAGCCTGCCATAAGATCAGAAATGGAATTTCAAACTGGTCCAACGACGTTTACAGTGTTATAGTCTGAGCTAAAACTACACTTAAAAAACACCCTCGAGAACAAAATATCTTACTCAATTTATTGGTAAAATATCTTACTCAAATTCTGAGTTAATGAATTAACAATAATTTAAGACACCAATTGTGTTTAACCTACATGTAGACTGCCATTAATATGACCGATAATCAGTGCAATTAAGAACATTGTAATGGCATAAGGTGATTTATGTGGTATAAATTCTTCTGAGTTCAGAACCTTAACAATTGATGAAACATACATTGTATTTGCGAACACACTTCACTACAAGGCTATTATTAATTCAACGAAAGTTTTGGATTGATTCCTACCTTTTTGAACTGCCCAGCTACAAAGGCGGTTCCAAATATGCTAATGAAAACATTCGAGACACCCAACGAAATAAATTTTAAAAGTGACCAAAGGCACGAGTTTGAAAAACGGGTTCTGTGAATGTGATTTTTTAGCTCAAAATTTGGGGGTAAGATGGAGCTGGCTGCGGGTCCAGGTGAAATTGGCCATCACGAATTAACCATCCACGAATGCGTATATATTAAAAGATGCGTGTAATTAGACCCTGCAGTGTACGACTCTGGCGTTGTTTTTTTTTATTTTGTAAGTTTTTTTTCCCCAAGCAGGTGAATACCCTCGCAAGATCCCCCGGACGAAGCCGTTCCATTTTTACCACCATTTTATTGCCCTAATCGATAAATATATGGCGGAGGGCAATTTCGATAATTTCGCCAAAACGAGGCAAGAAATTTATGATGCCAAGAAAACGCCTTTGACATTACAATATGTCCGATCACGATCAGTGTGAGTGATGACTCGCACATGGTTGGGTCGAAGTTTATTCCACCCGTTAACAACAGATATGTGGCTGCTTACAAGAATGGCACACATTGTGAATATTAAACGTGTTGCATACAATATGGTACAATCAGTAAATGTTTTCTTGATGTTCAATTACAAATGATGGTAATGAAAACTACATGAATTAAACCAAATATTCCACTCTTTAATTAAAGTTAAGATACACTGAATTCAGTGTAAAAAAATAGGCGATTTACTTTATACACATCGTTAAAATTAAACAAGCTAAAAGTATCTGTTTTTTAATCTCAACTGAGCAGCATCAATCAGGCATCAATTCTCTTCAATTCGACTTTCGACTACTGAATTGTGTATAATGAAATGAAAATGGCGGAATATGCACCGAAACAAAGCATTAAGTTGGCATGGAAACGAGCACTTAGTTGCTCAGCTCCCACACTGTACTACATGTACTATGCTTGAAACGATAGATAATGACTAATTTGAACAGAAGCAGGGATTTTCCCTATAAAAGACTGAAGACGACGAATGTCAATTAACGCGTCTTATGAATTTGCTTCTGACTTGACATAAAACGATTATAATCCCCGATCGGGATTACAACGAAAACGTATCAAGTTATTAAGTCAAGTATAAAATTGTTTACAAATGCATTCAATGGAAACTTGAAAGATTGAAAATCGGCTTACACTAACAGCGCATAAAAGTTTGGATGAAGCAGGGTTATATCTCGCCAAGTTCTTTTCTTATTTATCAACCCAATTAACTTCTCTGTAAATTGCTTTTCTGTCTGGATCAACAAGCTTTGACATGCTTTAGTACATGAGTAAACCACTGTTCAGCGCTGCTGCTTACACATACAAGCATACAAATGTCTATCGCAGCATGGATGTCGCCATTAATAACTGCACATTTCCTTTTTTAAAAGTTTACATGGCTAATTGCTGATACAGAATAGTCCATATTCTCAATATGCCATCCATTCTTGCTCCATCCAGATTTACATATTTGAACACAAAACTCTGCAAATAATATTGTCTTTACAGAGCACAGGTGTGCATTTGAAGAACTCGAATTGCACGAGCAGATGTGTATCACATAAAATAGTTATTTGTCCCAACACGAAATATTTGCATCTGAAAAGACCTGCATAAATGAGTCCTCAGCCGCATTGTACAACCGTATTCCAATAAATTGCCTTTTTTCCGATATCCGGTGTTGTTTTTAATAGACTTCAGTAAAGTAATTCTGGATGCCGTCCGAAAAGAATGAAGTTTCGATAGGAATATCAACCTAGAAATACCAAGCCAACATCTTGCCTTAACACTCGCGCCACCTGGAGGTCGATCTCTGAACCGCGTTTTTATCGACATGACTGCGCCTGCACCAACATATAAGGAAAAATTCGCAGGTCCGCCAAGGCCTCCAACACATGTCCAGGCCGCGTTTTTACAAGTTGTAAAGAAAAGTTGTAATTGTCCACTTGACCACCTTTCGGATAAGGAGGTAAGTAATTAACCCCCGTCTTTATCTCTGTTTATCGTGTTAGTGAACCACTTTCTGCGCATCGAATAGGCAGAACAACAATCATTTCGTTGAAATACATTACGAAGTACAAGTTTTTTTTTAGGCGAGGATGATATATTGTATTGAAAACAATAGTTGGCGTGCATCGCATTGCCATAACGAGTACAGGTATATCGAGTTAGAGGTCATAAACCCTATACCAGCAATTCTATTATTTTTGGAAGTTCTTCAGGCAACTTTGTACAGGGATAAGGATTTTCATTTTAAATTTTCTCCTTTTTTGCAACGATTATAATTATGTAAATAATAATTAAGATATTAATTAAATTTCATCTGTATTTTAAAAGGTATTTTAATGAACAAATTAGCTTTATTGAAAGGGTTAATGACCTACTTATACTGTAAAGCTTCGTTTTTTTCTACTTCTTTTTTTCTTAAACCGACGCCTTACATGCATGTCCTAGACATTACGACAAACATTTTAACAAATCTTGGAGATGTCACTTTAGGAACCCAATTGTTCGCAAACCCACAAATCCAACATTATTCCTTCAAATAAGAAAGTTTGAAATGTAAAACTTACTACCTGTGACGATCACGTCTAAGGTATGGACAGAGTTTCCATTTTGAGAAACACTATTCAAGTGGACGTTTTCAAAAATGTCATCATGTTGAGTTTATCCATGCTGATCAATGCTGTAGTACTGAACCGATGAACACAGTAATGCACATAGAGACCTGGATAAAATAAAACATGTCGTAAGCACTTGTAGATATGGTATTATGATTTATCATTTGTAATTTCATATTTAAACCAAATTAAAAGATAATACGCAGAATCCAAATGCCTAATTGATATACTGCACTTGTCTTGCATACCAACTGAAACATTTACGAATCAAAACTTAAGTTAATATTAGTCTGACACAGTTCATATGTTGGACGATCATTTATTAATGCCTGTATGTACGCTTTTCATCCGCGTTTCAACTATATATCTCATGAAGACTTGCGATATGCCCCATGCATTTTTAATTAAACAGATGCAGATAAATTGGATAAAATCTTAGCGCCATCTATGATGAACTCCTTTCAACGTTAAGCCATAACGGTCTATAAATGATGTTTTGCACTGTGCTTTCGCAGTGAATGGCCTTTTGAAGTTGCGACTATACAAGCTTCCTTGAATTGCATGTTTTCTTCACGCAAGAGCATTTTTCTTTGGAAAAACATCAGTTGCAGTGATCAGCCATTTCGCACTACCATCGCACGCAGCCGCCAATTCCCGGCGCCCAATCTATATATAGTAAAATCCATTAGATTATTATTATGCTTTATAAGAGCATTCTGCTCGAGCCGCGCATATTCTATCACTCATTTGAGATTTTTGATAGGCTTAACGCAACCTGTCAGGGTGTTAAGTGCATGCACACCATATTTATAACAGGGAGAAATTACCCCCCAGATAATAATTCCCCTTAATCTCGATTGCTCAGGAAATGCACTGCAGACGCGTGATTGAGGCGGAGAACTTTGTTGATCAAAAATAAAGCCCAATGAATTAAGACGCCATGAATTTCCATTAAATATTTGATGAGGCGCTGCAAAAATGGTCGCCGTTTCCCCAATCTGTTTTTGACAGGGGGGTGGGCATTTAATTAGGCCGCTATTCCAGCAAACCATTCCTTTAAGACGTTTTAATTAAATACACTGTAGATGTGCGATTAACGGCTAATATCGATTCTGGCACGGCTTCGACTGCTTCTCGTGCACCGCTGAAATAGCGATTAAGGGTGCGAAGTTAAATTATATAAAGTTAAATTGAGCAGCGTATGGACTGAAACTCAAAGGCGATACATGAGAGACCTGGCAGGGACTATCGGGGAATTTAATTGCTGCTTCAATAAAAATGAGGCAATGACGACCAGCGACATGGATAGTTTAGTTACACAGAATTACCAAGGGTTTCACTAACTCACCATTTATGAATTAAATTGGACAACATTTTAAATACACCACGCACCAGCTCCCACGCAGCAATTTTTATTATCATTTAATTCATTATCGCAAGTTGGACTGGTTTTCATCAACACTCTCTACATGCTCATTTTGCGACAGAAATGGAAATCGTTAATTGAAACTCTTGTAAACGCTTAACATTAACGATTGCGAACACTTGCGCATCCAAATGTACAGTACTTCTCAACGAAGAACTCAGCATGATAGCGTATCTCTGTTTCTTGATGTCAAGATCATTACTTTAGTCGATTAATAAATCACGCAACGGATGAGAATTTCGCAAAATCTCACTTGATCAATCGTTAATCGAAAGTGTTTAGAGAGCATACACCTTCCTGTGATAGCATGTAGATTGCGTGAAAAATGCTACCAAGTTTACAACAAAATCAATAGCCACGAAAATTTGACAACTTTAATCCATTTACGTTCTACATGGTGTCCATAACATGCTGTGTACATGTACATGTATATAGGCAGATCTTTTTCTCATCTTTTAAGCGAGAGAAAAAGCCTTATTTTCATGTTTTTACCTGCATCAAAGGCATGAAGATGAATTTTCCATTACTGAAATTAATCTAATCACAGAATTTCAAGGGTTTTTATAACTCGATATGAAGACATCAAAGAAGACCGTATCTGACAATATAATTCGCAGTGCGGCCAAACTGAAGTTGATCAAACTTTTCAATTTCAAAAATTCTATCTCGCCAACGCGTACAAGGCATCAAGATTTTCTGGCCTGACCTTCCTTTCTCGGTCACACTGACCTTATCTGCTCAAAGCGCAGAAACGGGAAATCCCATAATCATCTTCGCATCATAGGTGAGCGCCGCAGGTTTTTTCACATCTTTTTTTTCCGCTCACCCAGGTCACCAGGTTCAGCCAATATCTTTCCCATGCCATTATCCGTGATTAACAATCGGTAATAAACCCAATTACTTCACTTTCCGTTTTCCCAATTCTCGATGTGTCGACTTGGACGCATCCTCCTGTTCGAAGCGATCGGTTTCGCTAAAGTTGGCAAGCTTATACGGAGGAGGCCGCTTGACCTTTGCACTTAGGCCCTGTTTATCCAATCTCCGATCTGCCCTGCCAACTCGGTTGCAGAAACGCTAGCATTTCAGGCTTAATCTTTGACAAGATCCTAATTAATGGGAGACTCGGAATTAATCTGGTCATGGAAGAAAAAATGCCCATCTCGTCTTTGTTCTCGTGAAATCTCAAGACAGATGGGCTGGAGATGCTCGGCAATTGTTAAATTAAAATCCCAGCTGCGCCCAGGTACAAAACGAGACATTTGCGCTGGCCCACAATGGCACGCGAGACGCGTTCACCTCCATCACTTAGCAAGAACAATGGACCACCCCATCGCGCATCCTGCCCGGAAATAATGATGAGCATGGCGAGCTGAAAAGAACCTGCAATGCTTAATTTGGGCATTTTATCATTTTGGAGGGAAAACTGGGTGAACTGAAAATGAGCATAACTTTGCCATTGTCTCTCTGGAAAGCAAAGTTTCGTTCTGGAGTTTTTTTGTCGCCCGAATTCGTGGATTTTGCAATTAGCTAAAGTGTCCTACAATCATCTCTGAATCAATGACACCAGGATCTTTTGAGCACTCTGTAACTAAGTGTCGCGATAATTAATCGGTGCATTTTGCACATGCTCTTAGTGGGTTGCGAGATGCTTGGGTCAATTTTTTTTATAGTCTGTCCAAAAATGAGAGATTCTCAACTTGGAGATTATGGCTTTCAGCATAGAGAAAGTCACACCGATGCCCAACAGATGGAACATGCGCTGTGGGACTGGCAGGATTAAATGCAAACAGATTCGTGTATTCTATCGGTCCATTTGAATTCCCCAGTATCATTCTTCACAAAAATAATACGAAGTCCTTGTTCAGTACGGCATGCATTGGCTGTCAACATGTACAAAAGCGTTCTCCCGATTTACTGGTCGAAAATCCTGTAGAATAAGTTAATTTTTGGCCCTATATGAGGTTATATCTCGAAAAACTAGTGAAAACCTAGCTCTCAGTTTCAAACGCGCAGACTATTCCTACCGAAAATTATGCAACGATATATTATTACGTAGGATGCACGTATACCAAGTTAAGTACTACTGAAAAGTTGGGTGATCACTGATCCATTGATTATTGTTGAGACAAAATGACGGCCAGTATGTTCAATTCAACTCAGTACACTACACTGTCGGGCAAGAACATGTCATGTGGTGAAGGGATGATGGAGGATAAAATTGTAATCCATCAACCCAATTTATTCGGTAGATTCCAACGCATTATTCTGGACACCAACATCATTGCTAAATTCAATTTCTTGTAGCTAAAGGCTCTCCTTTGGAAGTGAATTTCATAGTCTGACGGCATTCAAAAAATAAGACTCGGCATGGATCCGAATGAGCTCAGTGTTTCATAAGTGGATTGGAATGAAAGGTTCTCGGACCTAGTGGATTAATTTACTAAAAAATAGCATTAGAATAATGTCCCTCTCGAGCTAAGCTTCAAGACACCTTGCCATTCAACTCTGTGGAAATCTCATCAATGCCACAAAGCTGAGAAAAGACAATAGGCTGTCTGCAGACACGTTAACTGTCAGAAGCTTACCCAAGTTATGCAAAAGTGAGAGTCCAACTCTCGCGGACATTCCAAAGGAGCTGCATTTTCCGTAAACACGACGACGTTAATTATAAATGGACAGCGATTATCCAAGTTAGCAAACGCTTTGTCGGTTTCCAGGGAAATGTCAGTCGGGGATCAAAAGTGATCCACTAAAATTTCATTGCCCCAATTGGAAAATCCATATTCCCCGTGGACAGTCGATAGTCGGCTCAGCAAAGCCTGCGAGCCCGCAGACTGCAATCAAGTTATTGCAAAAGTGGACAAAATGGCATCCTGTCTCTGGCCATTAAACCTTAATTTTGGTATTCACCTTTTACGGCACAGTCAGCTTTTAATTGCCCTCATTATTATCCGTGCATGCATGATAGCGCCGCGCGTAGATACGACAAGATTTTCTCGAGCCCTCCTGAGGATTTCCATTCAACGTACGAGGACACGCTGTTGCCAACTTGCAAGTCAATATTTGGACTTAGTTGGTCTCTTGCTCTCATCAACACCAACTTCACTTTCAATTAGGCTACTTTTCCCCAAAGATTAACAACGGGGATAACGCTACTTAAAGGGGGCACAAACTAACCATCCGCGAAGGATGCTTTGGTCATGCCTTGCTCGCTGCTTTCAACCCTCCCAGATGCACAACTGCAGCAGAAGCAACATCCAACATCCAGAATTTCGAGGCAAGCAGGATCTTTTGGGGATATAACTTTAAAAATGCTTACCATGTAGGGCCTAGGTTGACGATAATGTGAGAATAAAACAAATGACAACTCACAAAGAATCAGCCAAATGGTTCCATCTGTTGGTGTCCACAATTGTAAATCTGATCTGCATATCAAGTCTTCGAAGGTAAGATCTGTCATTCCCCACTAAAATATCAAATGCTATTCGTGGACAACGATCGATCTGTCAGGGGGCAGGATTTGCCTCTTAATGGTAACATTATTCTGATTTTTGAACAAAATATCTGGTATAGTTTAAGAAGCGCTTGAAATGCAAACAGTCATAGAATATGGATCTATGCTTATTCTAAATTAAACGATACGTTTATTGTTGAATGTTTCGAAATGTATTTATAATTAATTGTCTTGAAAGTTGTCACATTTAATCAAGTCAAATGCACTTCCATTTAGTACTTATTTCATGGATTGGCTGTGATCCGTGTGTTTAGTTAAGCATGTTAGTGAGATCTGTATTCCTGATTTTATTTATAAGTGTAAATGCATTAAAACATCACGTAGTATTATATTTCTCCATTAACATAAAATTGAATAAAGACGCCCTACTCATTATTTAAAGAAATTCTAAGAAAAGCGTCAGATAGTAATTTTGCCATTAACAGGTAGTCACTTTGAAAAGTGAATCACATGCTATAATATGTATCTGCGCAACTTGAAATGGGAATCGAATTAGCTTTAAAGTGCACAATGATTTAATGTTATGCAAATCAGCTGCCTATAAAAGGCCTTTCAAATCCTTTTAAATTCGCATCTGTTCTATTTCTAGTTCAATATACTGTACATGGAGACCTCTTTGCCTCTAACGCATTCATCAATGTTCAAATAATATGATAATTTGGTATTAGCTATAAAATCACATTCTTGCAAACAATTTTGCACTCCACAGCAAAAATTTAGACGATAATGAAGCCAATATTCGCAATGAAATTAACCGGCCGTTATGGAACTTAACGTTTTAGAAAGCTTGTAAATAAATGCATCTGTATTATTTTTCAATATATTTCAAATTATTGTCACAGGCCAACTTGATTTTTAAAATTAGTCTGGAGAATTACAAACTGTAACAAAATAGCATCCAAAATATTGCTACTAAAAATGAAAAAATAAACACATTAAACAAGTATAGCAGCCTACATGTAGGTCATGTCACAGTGGACTTTCACTAATTAATGGAAGGCGCTCGAAATTTAACAGTATATCTTTCTATCAAGAAAAAATTAATCTCATTGTGTATGACATGTAAGTCCGTAAAGTTGATCTTTACCATATTGTGGCTGGTACTTATACAATAATTAATAACAGGAAACTCAGCCAATAGGTTTTGGTTTACGCTACGTTTCGGCTTCTTATTTAAGCCCTCCTCAGGCGATCTTTAATGAAAAAAGAAATAAAACAACACAAGTTTTTTAGCCCAAAGATACATAACATTTCAGATGAGAATCCAAAACCTATTGGCTGAGTTTCCTGTTATTAATTATTTTCATTGTGTATCACTTTTATAGATTAACTTTACCTATGATGTTAATAGCATCGTTTGTTTTTATGCCATAACTTCGTCACAAGTCGTGATTACGTTCATATGTCGACAATGTCGTACATATACATCACGTGGACTGTTACAGCCAATCTCATTTCATGTTTAATTGTGGCGCACACCAATAGTCACAATCCTTACTAATCGATTAGAACACCATGCTACTATGCCACATACAAAAACACGGATTTGCAGAATTCACGGTGGAAAACAGTGGCCTGCCTTATTACCATATCCCTGAATAATGACCCAACCAATACAGGCAGCTGTCATTACAGAAATTAAAACTTTCGTCAAATAGATCTATCAACTCGTCCGCCTTCGTCGTATCAGAAATGCGCAGTTTTACGGCAACCCGCGGAGGGAGACGTGGAAGCCGAATGGTATAATTAGGCAGCAGCTTAATTCGCGTGTTTGTTTCTGCTGGATCACACAGAGAGCAGTTGGGGGAAATGGCGAACGGCCATATTTATAGAAGCAATTAAAAAAATGAGAACATGAGAAATGCACTTCGGTGGACGCCCAAAAGCATTCCCCGTGACAGTAAGCAACATTCTTAGACCATTAAATAGTAATTAAAGGACGAAATTAACACCAGATCCATCAACATCTAATTAATCCGAACTCCATTGGGGATTATAAGCTCGTCTCTTCAGCAAATATGATTAAAATTGGCGTTCACGCAGATGCTATGAGAGCACATCTATGGGTCACGCATTTACGCGTCTCACTAGGATGCCATGTGGATATATCTCATGATTTGGAAGTACACGCTTGTTTCATATGATTAACTAATCATGCATTCAACAACAAAAAATAACTCTGCCAAATGAAAAAAAATCGATTTTGAAACAACACGAGAAATCCTATTTTTCTCAGTTCACAGTAATCGTTAAAATTGTAAGGTTAATTGGGCGATGTACACGTAGATAAGCATACAAATCTGCTGACTATCGACTATATCATTCTCAAATCTATCTGAAATATGTTTCAATAAGTATTAAAAAAATTGAAATAATGAAAATTACCAGAATCGCTTGTAAAATCAATGAATTTAAGTGGTCAAGCATACAGTACAGAAACAGAAGTTAAAAGAGTTATCAGTTTTGGAACACTTTTTTCCCCTCGGTTTTAAAGTTTTGTTAGCATCATGAGCACATTTTTATTTTTAAAATACATGTAGTAAAAAATCGTACGTTTGGAATTCCATTATTTCGAAAAATGTTTTTGGTATTTTCCCAAAACTAAACTTGAACTAAAAATAAATTACCCTAAAGCTACTGCAATGAATTATCCATGATTTTAATTATCTCGAATAATAATTTTCATGAGGATTACGCTAGCCAAATTAAGAAAAATATCCGGATGTGACATTAATACGGAAATGCAAGGAATACATTTGTGTTTTACATGAGGAAATATTACGAAGCATACGCATACATTGTGTAAAATGGTGACAAAATAACATCTGAACGTGTTTGTTGACTACCGTATCGATTTAAGTGCATTTCAAGGCACGTTAGCAATCCCTGGGGTAGGGGTAAGAGGAACATTTTAATCCTTGTAGGTAAAATTTGCAAATAGGCGTGGGAGGCCAACGTTTAAAATTCCCAACCAACAAACTGAGCAAAACATTGCACATGCAGTTAATGCTAACTAGAGCTCAAGTGTGACAGATCAAACGCAGCACATGTAGCAAGCAGTTCTCCAGGACGCATTGGTGTAAAAAAGGTTTCAAGGTAGCCAGCATGTCAATGTTTGTTCACACTCATCGGTCCAAATGAGCCCAGTGCACGTTGGCAAGACGTTTTTTCTTCGGCACCCACTTACTGCGAATGTTATCCGATTAAATAAGGCCGCTAATACGGCGCTCTCGAATTGATTACCGATGGCGCTCGTGTAATCTGGGCGCCTTTTTAAAAGGTTACAGCAATTTGTAGCGTAATGGATGGGCGAGTCGAGGAGGTGACTGTCCGCAGCCCCGCGCTCGCATCTTTCCATTAATCTTATCTGGCTGCTCCCCTCCCCTTAATCTCACTCTGACCTCTTTGAATATTTTCACCTCACTGAGGCCCGATTAATGAGGGAGAGAAATCCCATTCGAGCCAGCTGAAAAACAAGGTGAGAGAGACTTAATCAACAGGACCCACGCTGCATTCAATTGATGAGCCCAACAAAAACAACATCGCATTCGTGACAAGCCCCACTGCCCACCCAGATTAATCAAAGTGGCAGCTTGTTTAGCGATGCTCGTTTAGCCGTGGATGGGCATTGTGCTCAGGGGTGTTCGCTATGTCAGGCCCACGCACGAAATAAACAAAAAACCGTTACACGGTATGGCCTAGAACAAAAAGTAAGAGCCGAGACTAACAATTGAACAATGGGTTATCTCTGGCATTACTAGCGGAACCTAGGGGCAAGCCATCGAATCCATCCATCCATTAGAACTCTGAAGATCCGCTCGAGTGCGACCTCGGCAAGATGACGTTTTGGGAAAGTCTCGAGCAGGTATGTTCGTCATTCCAAAGGGGCTGGAATGGTGTGGCCGTAAGGAAGAAACTATTACTACATGTACTGCGAGATCCAACTCATTAATGACGATGCATGATAGTATTAGAGCATTACATTAAAGTTATTTCCATGAACATGTATCTGTACTAAAATTTGACGAAGTTAAATAATGTAAGAATGCTTAAAGCTATTGCTAGAACCCGGTTCTTTTAGTGAAACAGCACATATGCCGGAACTTCAAATAAAATGGCGCAAATTTTGTATTCTTTCTTCAAATTGAATACGGAAGTCAATTACTGTAGTTTAAAAACTAATGTAAGCGATGTTCAAGGTATACTGTTACACAATATATCGTATTTACAGTAATTGGCAAAATACATCTGAGCGTAGCTTTAACTGTGTTCGGACAGCTTGTGTCGTTTTGAACAGGTCGCGCAAATGCAGACGAATCATAAAAATGGCATGTGATGCAACAGTCCAAGCGCATATGGGCGGAGTTGTCATCCAGAAACCAAAACGCGAAGGTTATTAGATCACGTGGATTCAGGATTTTAATGTTATAGATGTTTTAACCGTAAAGGGGAAACTGTTCTAATTGCTATAATTTATATTTTTATAATGCTAGAAAATAGCAATATAACAAACATTTTAGGTATAATTTCATGCTAGCTCGAAAGTTCAATTCAACTCAAGCAGCAGCCAACAGCAGGCACGAGATAACGTTTTTTTTCCCCAGAAAATCAAGAAATATAGCGGTTCTTAAATCGTGATTTCAGAGCACAAGACTGCCAAAGAAATCTTTGACAAGATCTAAAGGATTACGTCTGTACATTGCGTTCTACCGTTCTTGCAAAGCCATCCTTTCAGATGACAGGCTAACATGCACGATGGGCGAGAAAAAGCAAGAAAGTCTTGAAGACCGCATCAGTGCGTTTGTTAACTTCCATCCACCTGAGAAACGAGTTTGAAGTCTCTAGAGGTCGCCGCAAATTGAAGCGTTTGAGATCTCAACATCCAACTCCAGTGAAGTGGTCTAGGTTCCCTTTTTAAGCGGGTTTTTTTTACAATTCCGCTCGGATTCAGCTCTCGTTCAAAAACGCGAGGCGGTCAAATAAACCACACACGCGCCATTACATTTCAGTGTTGAGAGCAGAAAAGGCGTCAAAGGGGGAAGTAGGATAAGGGCTCAAAAATGTGCCAGCAAGTAGCAGATCATTCTATTTCAGGAGATTCGTCATCTATGATCCAACGAAGGAGAAACTACACATGTCCAAACCTATGCCAAGGATCTGAGTTGCATTTGACCCCATACAGGCTCACCCTTGATTGGTAACGTGAGTTAACAGTGGTTAACACCATTCGTGGCTGGATGGCATTCGTCTACACGAAGACTCATGATAAGATTGTCGCAATCCTATTTTAAAGATGTTTTAAGCATTTCATTTTTTAAGACAGAATGAATAACCAATAATGCGTTACTATAGCCTTTCTCACAAAATTATCTAAGACGCACCTTAACAGGAACGTTTTAGGTGACTTTATTATTATTATTAAAATTATTAATGAAATAACATAATAACGCGCTTTCACGGAATTAAATCTCCCCTCTGGAAATTTTAAGTCATTAAAATATTCCATTATCGAGCAAAGATTGTTTTCCTGTGCATCAGTGGTGTTGAAAATATACTGAATACATTTACATGTATACGGTATAGTACATCCTTATCATTTATGTATTTATCAAAAATTTAAGAATATAGTCTAATATTTATGATATATTAAATGCTGTAATTTGAAGACTTACTTCCTCTAACAAATGCGTCCTTAATTTGGTATTTGTATGTCGCAATGAAATTAATACCCTATGGAAGATACAGTATCGTTATAATAAGGCATTATGAAACACACCCAAACTTGAAACAAGGTCACAACGTCTAAAATTAATTAAAAGTAATGTTTTACACGATCCTATGAAACTAATTCTCATAGATTCGTTCGCGTGCTCTCAACTTTCTATCATTTCTCAGCAAATTGGCACTTTCTAACGTTCTCTTAATATACGATCGCAATAGTAAGTGCAGATTCGCTGCTGACTCACTGTTATTAATGGAATTTCTGAGTCCTCATCAAACACGATGGTGGCGAAGAAATGAATTTTGTGGCACTGATTGTTGCGATGGGTGCTTAAATCTGTCTTGTTTATATATTTATTGATTGAATCAGTGCGGCAGCATGGCTGAGGCTGTGGTGGCAAATACGGGGGCAATAAAGTAATGCCAAGAAGTAACGGGCTTTTAAAATTTTTATTTGAAGCCGTTGATGGGATCAGGTCGATCTTTACAGGGGAAATCACACGCACTCCAAGCTTCGTGCGCAAATGAATAGTTAATCAAGGTTTATCTCTCATAAATAGATAGTAAAGCGATATAATTTAACGGTTGAGTTTTCCTTGTATGGTCATACGAAGGCCGAACCTTAGTTGGAAATTGCAGCTTGAAAGGGATCATATTTTCAAACATGAATTTGAGTGCATGGAAAAATAAACCTGGGCCAGAGACACAAAAGCTTTAAGATTTATTTGTGATTTGCTTCAATTGCGCTTTTTGTATCTTGCTTTGCTTAGTTGTACTTTTAAATTTAAGTTTGTATAGTTATCCTTTCCATCAACATTGGGCAATTTTAATACACTAAACCTGATCGTGTTTCTAGCTTCATATAATGTATTGTAAAACACACCGATCACTCGATGAAAAGGATTGAATATTATGGGTGGTAACTTTTTTATAGAAGGTAAATTTCCTCTATGCATTATGCCAATCACAGATAGTCACCTTAATCATTTCTCAGCTGACAAAAGAAAGGATCACTACTGGATTGGCCCATTATATAATATCGACATTCGAATAAGTCACCAGGAATTTTACCAAGAACATGATTTGACGTCAAATGCTGCAATGCATTGAATGCATCTCCCAATTTAAAATGTTCAGCATTATTAACAAAATAATCATCAAACAAAGATTGTTAGAATGTAAATTCTAACAACAATAATTTTTTCATGAAAGACTTAGAATTTCGCAAATATGAAAAAATTATAAATGACTTTACAACGCTTTGAAAAGGTCACTAAATGAGTTGTGATAACTGAAATAAACAAAATTGTCTTAGGTAAAATATCGATTAGTTCAACATAAAGAAATTGCCATTAAGCTATTTTTGTATAAAAACGCTCACGTTTATTTCTGTACTAAATACAAACAATTGTGCATTCAAAGTATTGTTTAACCCTCCAAGATCTTTCTTATCCTATATCATTTGATAAATCAGATGAATTTTACGCGTGCAGCCCTCCTACACAGAAGCCATTCAATTCAGCCTCGATTAAACGCATAATGTCCTGAAACGAG
Organism: Rossiulus vilnensis; assembly: GCA_034700785.1. Lineage (NCBI taxonomy): Eukaryota > Metazoa > Arthropoda > Diplopoda > Julida > Julidae > Rossiulus > Rossiulus vilnensis. The sequence goes on along the minus strand of JAQIXS010001845.1, from coordinate 1,046 downwards.
CGGTTTCAAATGATATTCAAGGAAATCAATTTTTTTTGGCCAAGTTGGATGTGAAGTGGAGTTGTTTTCCCTCACATATTGGCTATCATTTAACCCCCTCGTCGAAGTGCGATATACCCTCCTTGCGCAATGTATGAAGGATATAGTGATAGTGATGGATTACACGCATCCGAACCAGACTGAAAACAATAATTACCTCATGGGGAGGGAAAAACGAAAAAAGTGAGAACCAAAAAGCATTATTAGCTCTAATACACTCATCAGTCACCGCATGCTCCTGCGCACATTTGCAATTGGCAAAAAAAAAAGGACAAACTCACAGGAATTGGGCGGATTCAAGGGGTCTCGCCATGACTGCCGTTTGGATCAATTCGAAAATCGAGACAGATTAAGGCATGTGTATAGCATTACGATTTAAATAAGAAAGCTGGAGTAAATCTATCAATCTTTAATGCCAGACTAGAGCAACGATGGAAGATTTAAGACATCAAACGTTAGGCATGGTTCATTAACATTTTGAACGAATGGTGTCAACTTTGCATTCATTACGTATTTATTTAAATATCGCATGATAAGAATACATCATGTATGCAAATCAAAAACAATTTACGAAGCAAGTAAAACGTATCCTGTTTTGAGGCTTTACTCCACAAACGAGAGGGAACAAATTAACGCAAGTTTTATGAATTCATAGAAGTCGCATTTTGGTTGATTGTCAGACTGTCAGATATAGGCCTAGCGATAATATTTTACTCAACTTCATGCGGAAAGTTATGCTTTAAAAATGTATATATTTTGCTCATCTTTCTCCCCTATACATTTTATTGAAATACTGGCAATACTGACATAATGAATGTTGGTTTTAATGTTTTAAATTTATTGTTTTTAAGAAGGTTGAATTCGTTAAATATACATGTACATGTTATTCACTAAAGCTACAAATTAATTTTAAAGGAATTTTGTTTACACTATATATTACAGTACATTGAATACTACCCGATAAGCCGTCTCAATTTAAATATGAATAAATAAGTACAGTTTTCCGG
>JAQIXS010001844.1:0-26436 GCA_034700785.1 Rossiulus vilnensis | reverse complement strand
GCCCAGATGTGGCATCTTACTTGCTGTCAGTCTGCGTGAAAAGTGTCTTGTATTTATCCAAATCGACGTTGTAAAACAGGATATGACCCCGGGAAGTCTACGGGAAGCAGCGTAAAACTTTCGTCTATTATTTTCAATAACATTAAAAAAACGTGTTGTGAATAAAAAGTCGCATAACTAACCGCAACAGCCAAAGAAGTGCTGTCCGCCCTCCATAAGGCGAAATTATTGCTTCCAAATTCTGATAGCGAGTCATTACTTCTCCGATGATTTACGATCAAGACGCAAGGCTGGAAATAAAAATATACTTTGTACAGTGTAGTTTCTTTTTGAAACATCAAACCATGAATCTCACATCACTGTAGATTGTATTGAATGCATTCGAATACTTTACTTAATCAACACTAATCATTACAGAGCAACCAATTCAAATCATGGGAAAGATCTGCAGTGCTTTTTAAAACAAATTTCCTTTTGTTTTATCGCACATTATTGCTGAATGCCTCTGCACACCTACATATTTGCATATTTTAATGTTATGGATTGCATCTATAGGTGTGTCCCAGGCCTTTGACAAGGTGAGTGTAAAAAAAATTGCATATGATCATTATAAATTAAAAAGAATAAGAGCTGACAATGACAATACTCGATGACACCCAGGTGCGTCAAATTTCGAGGGAATAGAAACCTCAGAAAAGCTAGGAACGACGACCTGTCACTGAAGCCAACAATCAAGAAGGTTACAATCGAAGACTGCGTCATCCATGTGAAAGCTCTCAAACTAGATCCAATATTTCAGATTAACATCTATAAAGTACGGCTTATGAAATGATGCGTTATCAGCAGCGTGTGAATAGAGCTCCAAATGTAACATACAGACGGATATTTAATTTCGACTGAATTAGCTTCAAACAAATCAGCCCATCACGTCCATCCTGCCAGCGAAATTTCACTTAAAAATTGAATCGAAAAGTATCAACTATGCGTGCATGTTTTTCCCAGCCTGTTTTCAACCAGGGGTTGCTTTTCCAAATAATATACCTAGCAACGAGGGTATATTTAGTGCAAAGAAAAGAAATGCCAACAAAACGACTAATTGGAAAAGTGCAGTTAAGTGCTATGACCACTGTCATATGGAAGATATGATGACCACTGTTTTTCAGACCAACGTTTCAAAGGATTTGCTATCAGTACAGTAGCACATCCATTTAGATGAAAAACAAGTCTGAATTTTTCAGGTACAAACATAACAATCCAAAATCCGAGTGATCAACGCAGTACATTTATTGTTGACATCGAATTTTATTACTCGACAACCGTCAACTAACGGGATTGCAATGGATATCGCTAATTGTTTTCTTCGCTGAATTAATTACACCCATATACAGCGTACATTTAATTGTGTATTCGACCTGGCGACAATAACAAGGTCGTCAACTCCCTGCTATGACGCCGTGAATTGGCGGATGTCTTTAACGAAATCAATCAGACATCCGGGAAGGTGAACTACATGTACAACGTATAAAGTACTTGTGCTAAGTAACATTATTGCCTTAGAATAGCGGATTTCACAAACTCGAGGCACACTTCTGCCTTCGGTTATGTACGCATGCAGTTCCCACACAAAAAACTAATCACTGCCAAAATACTGGCATTTATTGTGACTGTAATGTACCGTTTCCTTCCGAATAATACCACAATTTGACCCATCAATGAGTTACATATGTACAACGACACTTGTTCAAAAGGATGTAAAATAAGGCAGGCAGTAAATTTGTCCTGAAATCCGGTGGCACAGCCTATAAATTAGCGAACAGCCATGGATGGAAGCCAACCTTGCATTTGAAGTTATTTCTAGATTCTTTATAGACCCACTAAACATGTTATCATTCACCATTCAGGTGTTTTCAAGCATTTCAATAACACGCACGTGCGAACTGTTGAAACCAGCCCACTTCCCGTGCATGTACTTTATGATGTAGTGTTGCACATACACAATCGTTACCTGTAAGGCTGTGGCAGATTCGTTTAATCAAGAGCTTAGAAAATCAAAATGTAAATTAGGGAAAAACATTTTCTCGGTACACTGTAACTAATAAAATGAAACCAGAGGCAACCAAATTTATGTTACTCGAAATTCGACGGCTATCACTCAAGCTGGTTAACAATTACATGTAGGTTGATACATTTACATTGTACATGTATTAATATCATTGGATCTGTGCAACATTGCACCGTTGTTTTTAGAATTAGCTAAATAAAATATTATAGGACCAATGGTTCGCAAAAATTAGTTTGAAAATATAATGACAGTACTTGCGCCATTTCAATTGTTCTACCAGTGATAAATATTATGAATAAAACTGACCTAATCCAATGATTAATAAACTTTGCAAACAACGTATATAGCGACAACGTAAATGTCACACATATACACACATACGCGAATTAATAATATAAGTCGACGCAAAATTTGGATTCATGACTGCATTTTTTACGTAGACTAATGCGTTAGAAAGGGGGGGGGGAGTTAAAATCCACAGTCAAAAAAGGTATCCAGTAAAAGCTACATGCCAAATCTACTAGATAAGTAACATAAAAAGTAAATTTACACCAGTTTCATAGCAATAAATTTAGTTCAACATCGAGACACGTTTGTTATCAAAACAAAATACTGTGTCATGTCTTAAGGTCAAAGTGAGCTCTAATTTACTTTTGCTTGAAGGACAAATTTTTATTTTGTACATGGTTAACGCCAATAGTCAATAGCAAATTTGATGAAAGGATTATTAGCGCCGCAGTTTCAGATCAGCCTATTACAGTAAAATTCTTACATATCATTTTTCAGCTGTGAAATATACGCTTTCGTATTGATACTGTATATTGAGTGAAACAGCATTAAATAAGGCAAAATGAAAGAGTCCGTTCTTTTCACGTCAGAGGAGAACTTTAGTGGTAGTAAAGAATAACATGCCTATTATATTTATATTGTACATGTACTGTAAATTATTATCCCAAGCGATTTATGAAACTGCGACCTCATTTGGATTCAAAATGCTGGATCTTATTTTTTGCAGGTTGTTCGACTTTGGAATGCTATCATTAAGCTACTTAAAATTCAATTTCGCAATAACGTCGGCCTACATGGCCACCAAGATGAGGTGATAAATGCATTTTAAATTGGGTGCAATATATATATGGATTTCACTTTCCCTACCAAATGGAATTTATTTGCCGAATAGGAAACTGAGATGAATTGAACTGGACTAGATATACATGTAGCTATCTTTAAGTTTTATTACAGGATATCTGCGTCACTAATAAATGTATAAATTGTTCCAATCGCTTCATCGAGATAATCAGCTGTCTTGTATTTTTACCTAGTCGATAATTGGACACTCTTCAAAAAGAACTAAGTTCACCACTCAACCCGTGTAATTGGAAAAATGTTTGCCATAAGGGTCTCACTTAATTGAATTATCACCATGAGAGAGGGCGAAGTAATTACAGATACACTCAAGAAGCATAGACCTAATTAAGTAGGTCAGAATGAAAACAAAGAAGAATGTAAAGAGCTGAATATGCAGAGGAGAAATCGGGCTAAATTATGAACGACTTTAATCACTGAATCATACTACACTGTAGGCCTACACGATTTAACATTTGACGCTAGAAGACATCTAAATAAAGCTGTCACAAAGCGTTATGTAAATGTCAGGCATTATGTACACTTCAGCAGCTTTTTTAAAATTCACAGACACATTTCATTAACTGGCAAACGCACAAGTGTTGTGGACTGTCAAATTTCAATAGGCTTAGTATAGTTTACTGCAATGCACTGCAAAGTCCCATTTCAATTCAGCGTGTTACGTTTTCTCAAATCACAATTATGAGACATCAAAAATCGTGCAGTATCTCTGCTAAAAGAGCCTTTTGGAATAATTTGCGCAATGCACGACAAGTTGATTTCATGTAGACTAGATACTTGTGCGAGCACTATAGGCTTATTTATCTACAAATGATATTTGCTGCATGTGAAGGTCAACAGATGCCAGGTGACTACCACACTTGCTCAAACACAGTCAATTAGTAGCCTATAGTATGGAAAGCAATTCTTAACATTCGGTACCATATATTAAATACAATCAATACATGCACTTTGCAATTGTAAGTCTATATTCTGGCATGCAACTAATGTCCTTCTGCTCGAGGACTTAAAAACTGACATGGAATTACATGTACAATGTAATCAAAATGTCACTCTTGCTTGTAAAAGCGTCCCTTGGGCCAACATTTCTACCTCACATGAAATCATGACTGCTTAATTAGTTACCTGGGAAAAGCTTCAAATAGATATCCTAGTGGAGGAATTAAAATCCACTTACTTTGACATACCAAATACCGATGGAGTCATCCGTAACAAAAGCGAAAAGAATTCTATCTCTGTTGCATACGATGTTGCGAATGTTCCCTCTGTCCTCTTGCGGGATACTTAAGACTTTAGGCCAGCCAACCGGAAAATACATGGTCGACAATTTTCCGAGTATCAATCGTGCCAAACAGAAGCTGTCTTTTTACTCATTTTCAATATGAAACTTCAATTTTCACTCGTCCTCTCGCAGCCACGGTCACCAACCCGGAAGCCATTTTGGTATTTTCACTAACTTTTTGTCACGTGGCATCGATAAGCTCCGCACCCACAATGCATTGGGTTTAAACAGCTGTTCCATTCCAGGCAGCTGGATTTTGATATTTAATACACCTGAACCAACAGAAAATTAAGTGCCACTAAAATGCCCTAAAATTGCTCATCGAAGATTGTAGAAAACATAAAAATAGGTTTCCATCCCAGAAAGATAACTGGCTGATTTTACATAGTGGAAAAAAATGAGATTATATTGAGAAGTCATGCATTTAGTTCCTACTTTTAAAAAATTATATAATCACAAGATGAAAAACAACTTTTCTGCATGGTTTTCATTTGAATTAATTCTTGTCATCATGTTTTAACTAATTTATAGAAACAACAAACAAAGCCCTTTACAAGTCTTGTCCATGTTTTTATTCGTCGTTTATGACATTATATAAAATACCGGTGTATAGTGATACATAAATCAGTTTTAGCGCAGAACGCATTACAAAACGCTTGAAAAATTTACAAGTTTTCAGATAAGAAAGTGCCATCATACACAAGTAAAGATAGGATTCAGCCCTAAAGTTTGTAAAATTAGAAAAAAAAAATCGAAATTTAAAATAGTTTATATTTCAAAGCTGAGTCAAAAGGATGCCCACCACGATAAAATAACGCATTCTTCTTTAAAATACTTATTTGAAATGGTAAATATATTTTTCCCGATTTCTGCTAGGGTTTCAGTTGTGTTTTATAATTTCAAAATGCTCTGTTTATTTCTTAAAATTTACTAAATTTTAAAAATAAAACATGCAACCCGCAATGCAAGGTTGTATTGCAGGGAAGACCCCTTTTTCGGAGGTCGCAGAACGGTTTTTTTGAAACTTGCTTCATTTTGTATAAATTAGCGGTGTATTTTAGAATTATAAAATATAACGAAGAACCTAGTGGGCGGCCAATTCTATACTAGGTATATAAATTTAGAAATTATGATAAGTATTTGAAGAAAAAATCTGTAATTTTTTGCAAGGTTAGCATCCTTTTGGCTCAGAATAAATCAAGCCAAAAATATTTAACAAACCTGTCTGTCCTCCTCTGGGCTGCTAACTTCTTCGCTCTTTTCAGCAGGCTTTGGTGGCTGTTCTAAAATTTTGTCTATCAATCCAAATTCTTTAGCTGCAGCAGGATTCATAAATCTGTCACGCTCCATACTGCTCTCTGAAATGCACAATGATCAAATTTAATCAAATTTAAATCAAAAGTTTATTTGTAAATATTAACTTTTTCCAGTCCAGTGAGTCTGCCCTCATCTTTAATTTGTTAAAAACATTCACTATAAAATATTTCTCTCCAAAAACATTTATCCATATTCATACCTATTGTCTCCAGTAGTTGACCAGTATGTCTGACATACAAGCTATTAATCTGTTTCTTTAAATTTAGTATTTCTTCAGCTTGGATTTGAATATCTGTCGCTTGTCCCTGAAATGTACAAAGCATGTAGAACAGATCATGAATTAAGAAAACCACAGCATTAAAAGTATTTAAGCAATTTTATCTAAATCAAGCCACTTGCTTGTGCATGTCCAGAAGGTTGATGAATCATGATCCTTGCATTTGGTAGTGAATGTCTCAATCCCTGGGTACCAGAGCACAATAGCAGACTAGCCATGCTGCAAGCCTGCCCAACGCACCATGTTGCTATTGGTGGCAGAATATATTGCATGGTATCGTAAATGCCCAAGCCAGCCGTAACTGAACCACCAGGGCTATTAATGTACATGTGGACGGGTTTTTTACTACTTTCCGATTGGAGAAACAGAAGTTGTGCCACTACTAAACTAGATAGATCATCGTTGATCTAGAAAGATAAAATAATAGGTTCTTTACTGCTAGTTTATAGCCAAGGCATTGCATTACAGTCAATAATGTTCTTCACCAACTTACAGGTCCCATTACACAGATAATTCTTTCTTTGAGCAATCTTGAGAAGATGTCATAAGCTCTTTCTCCACGTCCAGTTTGTTCTATTACAATCGGTACTAATGCTGAATGACTCATTGCATTACAATGGAACTGCTTTCTAAACACACATTGAGATCTTTTCAAAGATGTCTAGAATAAAACCCAAGCATTTAATTATAATAAACGTTGGAACGACGGAAGGATGTGTTACGGTACCAAAACATCCTTTTGCAATATGACATTTGGAAAAGATTTCGAAAAATACAAACCAATAAATTCCATCCTGACTTTAGTGAAACGCTCTGCATTTTATTTCAGTCGGATAGAATAAAAGCAACTAAAAATCTTTTAAATTGCATGTGATTTGTAACAAGCAGACGATCATTCATTATGATCATGAAGTTGCTATCTGCTCAAAACTACGGAAGCCCGTGGGGCCAATCCTACACTCGCAAGGGTTGTACATAAATTACGTCATCCGATCCGGTCATTTTGAAGAATTGTTACTCCTGAGCCTTACAACGTTAATACGTTGATTCAACAAAAACTATCCGAAAAAAATTTCATCACGTTGCATTTCTGCATTCCTAAAATTAGGCATGACAATGTTTCACATAAAATACACAAGTCAAATGTTTAAAATAATCAGTCAATGCAAATTGCTCAAGAACAATACGGTTTTATTCACATTCAACAATTTATAAAAAATAATTTAAGTAGTCACATGGAAGATCTATGACAAGAGTTGAGATTTCTTCACCAGATGGATTCAATAAGACTAACACATAAATCAGCTATTTATCATCCTTCAAAGAAGTCTGTCAAATGAAAGAAAAAACGCCTGTACAGTAATCGCATTAATTTACTAAGTTTGAGCCAAATTAATTCTTGAAATGTACACATTTTCACATTTATTTACAAATAAAATACATGTATATACATTTTTTTGGCTATTTAAAATTGTTAAAAATTATACGACTAAAAATAACGTTTTTTGCTCATATAGCAAAAATATTAAAACTTAATTCCGATAAATGTAGAAATATTTGATGTACGTATAATCATCATTATTACTCATTTTCTATAAAAGCGCCCCAAGCTTTTATTTTTAGTCATATAATGTAATTTTTTAAAGTTATAAATAGCAAACAAAAATGTATAGTTTTTAGTTCATTTGGAAGACGTTGATTTGTTGGAACTTTTTTTAAATTGTTTTAAATGTTTCGAAATGTATTTATGGTAAATTTGCTGGAAAGTTAGTCCAATTTCGTATTTATTTCATGGATCGCCCGCATGAGAGGTCTGGTCTGCATGATTGTGGATTTTATGTGAATTCTGTACCCTGGTATTATCGGGTGATTTGGGCAGTGTATACGAGTTGTATACAACCAGCACTTGCTCTTTTTCCGTTATTTTAAGGAAATAAACCTATTGATTATTGGATATGCGACATTTAGTAGAAAATAGCAGATCTAAATGGGAGATTTGATTTTCTGCATATTAGGACTGTGTAATAAAATACCAGTAATGCAGTGCTTCCACTAACAGGAATATCTGAACCCAGCTTTTAGCAAGGAGAAACTTACAATTTAATTTTTTTTTAAATTGAACTAAAAGCATATTTGTATTTACTGCGGTTATTCCCACCTTTTAATAGCGTAATAATGCAGTTGTTCACTTTTTAAACCCGATATAAGTCTTTGTAAAACAGCCGTCATACAATGATTATTCATGGAAAAGAAATCGCTTTATCTCTAATTTTCTATAAAATGTAACCAAATGCAGATACTGTGTTTCTTTTTGGGGCAGCCGGCCTTCTAATGGCATTTGCTAATTCTCTGTGCCACATTGCCCCTCTTGCTGTGAAATCCGAGTAAAATTACGAGGTAAAACACAAGAACGTCAAGCTCACTTATTAAACGACAGAGTGCATATTTTTAAACAGCGAAAATACGAATTGTATTTACCTCAATCTTCGCAGGGACAGTTCTCAAATCCCTAATGACATTGACCAACGCCTCAGGATTCACACCACCCTCTAGCAGTTTCAGACAGATGACCAATATCTCATTATCAAGACCAGTGCATAATAATTTGGAGATATTTTGCACCACTGAAATAAATCATGATTTACATTCATGTAGCTATCATAACACCATGACGGCAACACTCAAGAAATTAATTATCTGGGGTCGCCACAAATATAGGAAAACCTTATTAAAATGAATACAAATATAGGAAAACCTTATTAAAATGAATACAAACATAATATGTAATTTGATAATCTGTGTTTACCTTCGAACGTTTCCTTAGCTTCAATAATCTGTTGGCGCCTTCCATCAGCCATCTTTATTACTCGATTTAAAAAACACAATCGCAATATTTCTTCGTCGTAATCACGTGACTATACGCCTCTAGCGCAAGGTGTATTCTTGGCAACCTGCAAAGTTGTAACACTCGCGGAAAAAACTTACACATAGAAGTACCTCGCATTAGAGGCGTTCGGTCAAGTGCTCAAGCCTCACGCTAGATGGCAATGTCGTCAAGCTCTCGGGTCCCTGTTATCCTGTCACGTGATAGGCGGAAACTTTATTTCAAGTTTAAAATCCACGTTGGGATCGCGGACGTTGGAGGTAAGGTCGGAGGACGAACCTAACCGTGAAAATCCTGTCATTTTGCGAATATTTGAAGTGCTTTCAAGATCTTGATATCTCTGAGCGCTTAATTATGCACGCTAATATGTGGAATGTGATTATTTTCATTGGAAACAATGAGGCTTTTCGTTTTTCTTTGAAGGACTTTTAAATTAGGGGCATTCAGAAAGTATGTTACTAAAAGGTCATTAACATTAAAAACTTAATTAGCCGTTAAATCTAAACTGTAGGCTGTACATGCATTCATTACATTGTACTGCAAATTTGCCAAACACGTAGGTAAGCCCCATCCAGTGCAGTAACGTTTTAACCCTCTCAACGACCCTAAGCTACCAAATTCAGTTTGACAATGATGATGGTGACCATAAAGTTGAATAGCAAAAAAGAATAACATGGGATTACACCCCATACAACATGGGAAATCTTTGCTGACAGCAAGGTACTAGGTTGCATTGAATTGAATTAAATATCTGCAGATGACAATGCACGAATGCAGCGACAAATGCTTGAGATATCATTGCCAGAATTTCCTAAAATTAGACAATGTTCAGTATATCCTGGATAAAATAACAATGTTAGTAAATTAACATTTAGCTGCCCAGCAAGAAAAGTTACTGAATAGTAATAAAAATAGAAAGCTAAAGTTCAGCTAATTCGATCTCTTGAACACATGTGCTAGTGTTTTAACCACTTCAGGATGTATTCTTTTTCCTAGCATTTAGAATCTGGTTCCTCGAAAAAACGTCGAAAGAATACTCTAAAAAATGAGCGATGGTTTACAAGATGACGATTCAAAGGACTGTGTGGCTGACGGTTACACGACAACCGTTACGCCAAAGCGGTGCACCAATTGCAGCCCTGTCATCAAGGTGACCTGGCGGAGCCGTGACGGAGCCACTCTCGGACGTGGCCAACGATTGTGCCAGAGGACTCCCGTCCGGGTCATTAATAGTGCCAGTAACAGTAGTGGTTCTTCTTCCAGTTCCAGTTCTGGCTCGAACGAACACCGCTATAGCGTTTTCAGTCGCACTAGTACCACACCGCAATGGTTTCTAGGGTCCCCACGAGTGCAGCAACTGAAAAGCTCCGAAGGGCGCTCCAACCTGGTGCTGGAAAGCGATCTTAAGAGCATGCGTCTTGGCAGAACTGATTGTTCCCAAACGCACGAGTCCACGTCAGTGTCTGTAAACCAAACTGTGAACAAGACACCAAAGAAGACCAGCACGGTATCACGAACATTCAACCCGTTTGAGTTGGACCTGGTGGAAACCATGCATCTATCCTCATTCAGCCCATCTGTCTTTTCAAAAGTTGTCACACCCAGCAAAAATGAGGTTCGTTGGATGAATTTTCCGATAAATCCCGATTAGTGCTCATTATAAAAGTTCTTTTTTTTGCCTCCTCGCAGCAACAAGCCAATGGTTACAATTTCAGTTGGGGGATAGATAACATTGCGTTACTTTATCCGAGTGAATTTGAAGATGCACCTCCGGAAGGCAGTCCATTTCAGAAGTATAGTTATACGAACTTATACTAGCATCTTTTTCGGGGGCTTATTTTTCTTTGAAGAAAATAATTGAACCAGTTGAACGAATTGCAGTCAATCGACAAACTATGATCAAAATAATTGAAAAGCAAACTTAAAACCAAATCCCAAATACATTTCAGAAGTACTTACAACGATGAAGCGATAAAGCATAGCTAGTGAGAAATGCGTTTTCCAAAACAATGTAAAATTCCTTACAGATACGACCAAGAAGTGGAAGATCGACTACAACATGCCATAAACACATTTTTCCACACTGCGTGCGTACCATCTCCGTGGTCCGAAAACAACAAAAATCCCACAACAAACTCGCCTGCGGCACATTCAAACTGCGAAACTGGAAGTAAAGTGTCAAACTTGGGACCTCCAAAACAGAAACGTGATGGTAATCAAAGCTGATTGGTGATGTCTGACTTTTCTTCACAATTTGGAGGCTATGCTTAAAAAAAACGATTTTGTTTTCAGTATCATGTCAAACAATGCTTACATTGCCCTCCAATTTTGACCTGCAGAGTGTGTTAGGTAAATTTATTCCACGTATTTTTTGATCACCGAAATTTGATTTCCAAAACACTTTTTGAAAATGCAATTTGCTAACATCGCAGAAAAATACTACACCTTCCACGAGACCCAACCTCAGAACGAAACGTGGCATTCGGAAGATGATGGTGAGGCCAAGGAGGTGCTTAGCACGTCATCTTTAAGGCGAAAACTGTTTGCCAACGACGAGGAGCACCTGGCGACTCCTGCTAATGAAGAAGCAAGAACTGCATCCCCAATGACACACGAGTCAATAATGATCGACAATCTACCTCAGACACCTGTGCGTAGTTGGGATATTTTTTCCGTTTTCCTTACGAGCAATTAATGTAATATCAGTTCTAACCGTTTCAGGATCAGTGTTCTTCTAGTCCTCTCAGGGAAATCACTGGGCGCCACCAGCGCGCTTCACTGACGCCCCCAGATTTAATATCTCCAACAGTGTCTCCGATCAGGATTCATATCAGGGAGACAGAAGATGGAGACAATGGTTGGTTGTTTCTTTGGTTACTGGAGACTAAATCTAGAGCATCACAACCATATGTAGATCTGAGTGGGGCACTGAAGGACAATTAAAGTCTGGCTTGTTCTTTGAGGCAAAATTCTGGGATTTACCTTGGTGTAATTTTGAAGACCACCCATACCAAAGTCAGGATAACCGACCTGGGTTTCATACCTGTAAAGTGCCGTCTAAACCTACCAAAACAAACGTGAAATGCTTGCTTCTAAAAAAAAATCATGTGATGTTACAATTCCTGCAGGTTTCGTTGTACGCACATGGAAAGTAAGGAAAAATTCCTTTTTTTGCTCAAAAATTGGGAAAAGTCTGAGAAATCCCTTATATACATCGAATTTTGAGTGGCACTTCCAATGGAAGGTGCCTAATGGAATTGTTTATAAATAATAATTTCGTCTTTTTTTACTGATAATAATGCAATTGCCCAGAAATTACTAGAACTGCAAAATAAATGGCTTTGTTAGATGGTGGTTGCTACAGAATTTTCACAAATTCATAAAAGTGAAGTGAGAACAAGTCAGAAGCCAAAGATTTTGAACGATTTAGTTTGACTTTTGCAATGTCGTTTTACAATATCGTTCTCCTTTAACGTCCAGGAGAATCTGATTCCGATATGAGTTTCATGTCCACAAACCAAATGCAGTCCATGGTTGAATGTCAAGATCGTCCCAATGTATCCCACTCTTCCAATTCGTTATATCTACACCAAAACACAGGTCAGTAAACGTAGTTCATTCTTTGCAAGACATGTTCCACGGCACTGTTGCGGAGAATTCGCTAAAACCTTACCATTTTCCCCGATCATCAGAAGACGAGCAATACGTGGGTCAGAGAACCCGCGAAGTTGCAATACACGTTTTGGAGCCAGTCGACGAAGATATGGAGAAATGGACAGAAACGACAACAGGCGTCGATACAGCCCCCAATTTCAAGATATCATTCATGGAAACGTCAGACAACAGCTGCAGCGGCATTCCAGGAAGCCGCTTAGTCACGTCAGAAATCCACGACACTGGCTATCATACGAACCCTAATGCGCTGCAGATTACGTCATCCAGTTCGGATAATGCGGTGTCATTCAGCACCTCGATACAAGCGCCCCTTCAGCTGTGGACCCAAAAAGCCGTTACGAAGTGCGGTGGAAGCTCGTTCAAACCACAGAATGTGACTGATCTGGGAAAATCCACAATACTGACTAACATACCAGGCTCTGAAGATGCGCCGCAAACGACTCAGAACAGCGATAATTGCGAGAACGTGTGGTTGCCGCTCGTCGCATCCACACCATCGCGCTCTAAATTAAACATTTCGTAATTAACCAGTTTAATTTGTTTCTAAATAACTCGTTTTTCGAGTAACTAATCTATTAAAAATCATGGCTCAATTGGTAAAAACTATACTTGACTGTTTATAAAATAATAGTCATGTTGAGACTCGCAATTAACGACGATTTGTTTTTAACATTCAAAATATGTGTACATAATTTTTCTTATCTAGTTTACTATCGCCCAAATTGGAATAAAGCTATAAATGATAAATCATGAAGTTATCGAGCAAAAATAAGGTATCCAGATTTCAAATATGCCGTCCACAATTTTAAACTTGCATCAGTTTACACTCGAGGTACCTGGTTGCCATGGCAACAGCAGGGATGCTGACCAATCAGAGTACGGGATCATTGCCAAGGCGCCAAAAGAAGACTTTTCCTAAACATCTGATAGCATCACTAAGGTTCCAGAAGAAAATTACGAAATAACAAATACGTATTTGGACTATGCAAAATCCTCTCCATCAGTCCTCAGTGGGTCAAGGGAAACTGGTTTTGATCAAAAAGGTGGATTTGGAGCAAACCAGAAATCGGACACTGGAGCTGACAAAGGCATCGAGTCAAAGCAAGATAATAAAAAAGGATGGTATGTCAATTGTGGCCAGAGTTGCGTGCAAAGAAAATATTCGAGCCAATGCCCTTCAGTACTTGAAAATGCAACAGTCAGAAAGCAAAGGTGAGGATGCAAGGAAAGACTTGAAACGAATACCACTGTTGAACCTGGCATCTATCCAAAAAATAACAGTAAAACAAGGTAAGGGGTTCTATTATGTTATGTATAGATCATTGAAAAATGATAAAACCAACAACAAAGGTTTTTTGGACATGGCTAAAAAAAGGCACTGGAAAGACTTTGATATTATTCCTGCGCACATTATCTTATTTTAGACCCAGGGCCTGCAGCATCATGCAATGATAATCTCCTAACTTCTACAAAAACAGAGGAAATCGAAACCGAAATGCAGGTTAAGATATCAGAGGTAAACTAGAAATGCACGTAGAAATTCGTGTTTCAAAAGCTCGACATTATTGCTTGGCCAGAACCCCGATACAGAAATGCTATACGAAACCATGCACAACATGAGCGCGTTCTGCCAAGAAATATCAGAGCATTCTTTTCGATCATAGTGACAACAACCTGATCAGCTTTGATTTTATGCAGAGGGAAATTGAGTGCATCAACCGTCGTGCCAAAATGTACGTAAGCCTCATTCAGCCAGACCAAGAGTACATGAGACTGGGACCAGAAAGTGAATACACGAGTAACTTTCCATGCAACTTCAACGGATACGTGATTGTTACCAAAGAGGATAACAGATGGTGCAAGGAATTTGAACACCAAGCAAAACTTCCAGAAGGTCGAAAAATGTGTACACAAAAAAATTACATTTGAAAAAACTTAGTTAGCTATTACTGTATAATATTACTACCGTTCAAATTATAATTATAGGATCACTTCTTCTACGACCCCGGGTGACGATGACCATTCTTGTGGCAATGATAGTTTGTCAAAGCCCGGATAAAATGTTGATGTGCAGCCATGTTTGTGAAGCAATCCAGTAAGCAATACATATCAGCAATTACTGGAGGCGTTTAATGTTTGTCTAATTTCAAATTATAACTGGGAACAAAATTCAAAAATGTTTGAATTGAAAACTTTTCAATGTTATGTTTATTCATGTACATCAATTCTCCAATTATTGAAAGGAATCTTTAAAAAACCCACATAGAATGCATACATTATATTCAATTTATCAAGTCAGCATTTGAAAACTGATAGTTTACATCAATTTTAGGAAAAGATTTCCATATTTCCTTTACATGCCAAAGAAAGATCGACAATCTTGGAAGGTGAATGACCAAAATACTCCAAACCTAAATGCTAAATTAAGCCATATCGATCTTTAAAAATGGAGCTCAGTTCCAAATTTCACTTACAGAATAGTGTCCGTCACACTATCACGGACAGAAAGTGGTACTCCAAAGTGCAATTCACAGCACTGGAACACAACAGCTACTGGACATTCAAATGCAGCGAAACAATGCCTGACAACTGGAATTTGTCGGCACATTCGATCAGAAAAGCAATCAAAACCAGTTTCCTGGATAAGGAAGTAATGAAAGACCAAGGTGAGGTGGCCAAAGTTAATTCTTAGGTGAATTAGATATGTTAAATAACGTCAAACTAACGAGCTATTCAAATGGTTCTAGGTTTTAAGAATGATGCAGGAAATGACAATACGAAAAATCTTAAATTTAATAAACTAGTGGTAAGATTGCAAAGTATGATACTTCAAAAAAATTCAAATACTTCTGCACTATAAATTGCATTTTGCATTTCCAGAGGAACAATACAGAAGAACTGAACTCGGAGTCAACCACGACTTTACGCGCCTTTTCACAATATTTTCACGACACCAACCCTTGGCTTACTGAGGATTCAGTAACAGATCCAATCTTGAGCCATTGTATGCATTTATCCTGCAATGTTGTTTTGGCTTCATGGATTAGCAAATTAACAAATACAACCAACTTTATTTTTCAGCTTCCGAATACCTCGAACCTCGATCTGCACTCTTCAACGAGCCCTTCTTCGAGGCATATCAGCATAACGCACAGCTGGATTTCAATAACCAGCTCGAGATTTCAATGCCTTATCTCCGACCTGAATATGAAATCGGCAGCAGCGATACTAACGTCTGGGAAATCGATTTGCCACCCATACCCAACATGGCTCAAAACCTGTCTCCTGCCATCCTATTGGAATCGTTTGAGGAGCCCAGTGCTACTCTAACAGAGATTTAAGTGTGATTTGTTTCTGACTAATTTCAATACAAGATCCTATATTTTAGTTACAAAATAATTCAAGTTTCGTCCGACATTTGTTTTCTTGGTTAAGATTTAGTTATATTATTAAAATGCAATGTTTGCGAATGTTTTCCTGTTGACATTTTGGTAATTTGTCTCTTAGTGAAGGTGAAAGCAATTTCATTTGAATTTGCACAACTCTCCATTTCTATTTGACATTTTCCAAAAGAACGGCTATTCCTTGTCCTCCCCCAATGCAAGCCGAGCCAATACCATATCTTCCTCCGCTACGCCTGAAAAAATATTTCGCCAAAGCATCAAATATATGTGTTGAAGTTAAATTTCAAGCATATGCTTGGTACGACTAACACGCACGTGGAGGTAAGCGGCAAACAAATGATAAATTTAGTTTGCCAATTAGAACCGGCATGCAAATAAAGTTACTATTCCTCTTACCTTAATTCATGCACCAGATGAGCGCTAATCCGACTTCCAGATGCTCCAAGTGGATGTCCTAGAGCGATTGCACCGCCATGAATATTTGTTTTGGCAGGGTCCAAGCCGAGTTCCCTTTCCACTGCCAGATACTGAGGAGCAAACGCTTCATTTACCTGAAATTTTTTACGTTAAGATTTGATATTCTGGCTAGAATACTTTTGAAAACAACTAAATAACTCAGTATGATTTAACGCATAATGCAAATGTGAAAATTAAACTATTCAAATGTGGTTCCTAAAAACAATCAAAGGGTGCAGTTACCTCAACTAAATCAACATCAGCCAGTTTCACACCGGTGTTGGAGCACAATTTTTTAATGGCTGGAACAGGCCCAATTCCCATGACGTAGGGATCACATCCTAGGGATTACAGATAACCAACATTAACCTCATATATGTATATGGCCTAACTTGTGACTTTCAAACTGCATGAAACTGCATACCTACTGCAGAATAAGCAACCAGCCTAGCCAGGGGTTTTAGTTGATGTTTCTTAACAGCCTCTTCACTGGCCAATACAACTGCACCAGCACCATCACTTATACCCTAAGAATACAAACTCGAAATTTACACCTTTTGAATCAAGAACCCCACGCAGGATTTCATCCATTTAAAAATAAATAATTACAACTCACTGAAGCATTTCCCGCGGTCACCACTCCATCCTTCTTGAAAACAGTAGGTAGTTTAGCCAATTTTTCAATCGTGGTATCCCTAGGATGCTCGTCCACTTCGAACATCTGCTCGCCCTTCTTTGTCGTTATTGTAATTGGCGTCAATTCTTCTTTAAAATATCCAGCATTTTGGGCTTGTAATAGATAAGAAAACCAGATAAAGGAAGGGTTCTACTGCTCAACACCCTTGAGCATAGGAGGAACTGCAAGTCACCTTGCCTCCACCTCGTCTGCGATTTCAACGCATACTCATCGCACTCCTGCCGCGTAATTTTAAACTTCTCCGCCAAATTTTCCGCTGTCTCTCCCATCTTTGTTTTTATGTTCCAATCAGTTAGGCCTGCCCACAATGTGTCCTCCAACTAACAAAACAACAAAAACTTTAATACCTCAGAAGTGGGGTCATGTCCAATATCCATAAAAAATGGTATTTCCCACCTCATAATTTTGTCCAAGCTTGGTGCCATAGCGAGCGCTCCTAAGTGTGAATGGCGCCATACTCATTGTCTCGCTACCACCTGCCAATACAATATCGGACTCTCCTAGACAAATTTGCTAAAATATACGTGGTAACATTAACTAACAGATCCCAGAAATGAGCAAGAGCACTGCACATTAAATATAGTGAGGTTATGCGTGATCAATATATGCAGTCATTATGGTGAGATTTAATTTTAGATTTAAAAAAATCCTGGATTTTCTTTATTTTAAGAAAATGTAAATCTAGACAATATATGTTAATGCCTTTAAACGCCATTCTTTATTCTTACCTGTTATGCCATTACTCTAAGCATAAAATACATGTACAAAATCTCGAAATCGATTTGAAAACATCATGCTATTTCTTATTTCAACGTCACACATTTTCAATAACAAATTTTACAAGAAGCTACATCGCTAAATATACTGCATCATTTACATGAGCCCCGCTTATAATTGATTGAAATCCAGATCCACAGGCACGGTTAACTATCAAAGCAGATGCATGAAGGGGAATTCCGAGACGATAACTGACTTGTCGAGCAACACCACGACAGTCTTTTGAAACCCACTAAACAGAAAAATATTATTGCATACTAAAGTAAAATTTTATATCAGTAATTTACACAGGTTAACAATCATGAGACTACCTGCATGACGCATCCAACGACAACTGAATCAACAATCTCCGGCTTGACATTTGCTGCGGTGAGCGCAGCTTTGGCCGCAACCTCCTGTAGCTGTGGAGGGGTGAAATCCCTTAAACGCCCTCCCAGAGCGCCAAATGGTGTCCTCTTACATCCCAAGAGGTAAACAGCTGGGACGACAAATTCAGTTAACATACAGAGCAAAATTGTTAAAACATTTTTAAAACTGAAAATGTTGCCGCTAGTAATATTTCACGCGTGAACTAAAACGCCTCCCTAAATCACTAACTTCTATGATAAATTAGTTGTAAAGTGATTAATTTATCTGGACGAATTTATTCGAGAAAAAATGCATTTGGCACAACAATGTCAATTTTAAAACAAATTAAAACTAGAATTAAAAATACAAGTATAGCGATGAACGAATTCAATTGTTTTATTATTATTATCATATTTCAAAACTGGCGCATTTTAGTACACCTAATTGAGCCAATGAGCATCTTCGTGCCATGCTTCAACAAGTTTGAGATCGATTTAATTAGGAACATGGTTAACAGGAACATGCATTCTGGACTTTGATATTTCCTAATTTCCTCTATATATAGACCAGAATATAAGTGAACAGCGACAGTAATATACATACTCCTTAACTAAAAGTGGGTCAACTGGATAAACGTCATTGATAATTAGATACCCAATATTATTTTCAGAAGCACATCTCTTGACTTTTTTTTTCAGTCTAGACTCCCCGTAGAACTACAGCGCTTCCTTACCACAAGACAGACATGTTTGCAAACTAACGAATAACATTTACCTTTAGTGAGAGTTGTCATTTTCGCGACCTAAATGCAGGTTGCTTTTCCAAGGGTTGGCCAATACCAGTGGCCTTGGATCACAACTCAAGGCTAATCAAAGGTTAACAACATATCTCGATGGTACCATCATTTATTAGATAAATTTTATCTGACCCAATTATAAAATTTTGCAAAAGCAACATATGGTTAGACATTTATATATATTCGAAAATATGCATATCATTAGTAATTCTAATTATTAAAAAAATACGTAATTTATCATTTAGTATTTTCCAACAATAGAGCAATGCCCTGTCCGCCACCGATGCAAGCAGACCCAATGGCGTACTTCCCATTACGGCGTCTAGAACAGCAAAATTGTTTCAGAACACTATTAGTGCAATCAAAACTTGGGACGCCACACCGATAGGACAAAAAAAATTACAGCATTTGGGGAAATCCTTTTTCTCGCATTTTAATTTTTGTTATTGATCAGCAGGAGCGTGTTTTGTTTTTTTCCCTAGTGTCAACTAGTCAAAATCCCTACAAAATTTGTCTGAATTTAAATTACTGTGCCATTCTATAAATAAGGTCCGTCTTACCTTAATTCGTGCACCAAGTCAGCAGTTATTCTGCTCCCAGATGCGGCCAGAGGATGACCCAGTGCAATAGCTCCTCCATTCACGTTTGTTTTGGCAGGATCCAATCCGAGCTCTTTCTCCACCGCCAAGAACTGTGCTGCAAACGCTTCGTTGACCTGGATCATCCAAAATAAAAATGTGCTAGTTTCAATGCCTGAATAATCAATAGCACAAGGTGCAAAATCCTCACAAACAACTTACATCGACTAAGTCAACATCATTTAACTTCACACCAGCCTTTTCAATCAATTTACGAATAGCGTGGGCAGGCCCTATTCCCATGATGCGAGGTTCGCAACCTAGGAAAAGAATTTGCTCAGTTAAATCATTACCTGATTATACTAATGATATTAAATAGAAAAATCGCTCACCAACAACTGAATAGCCAACTAGTCGAGCCAGTGGCTTTAAGTTATGCTGTTTGACTGCCTCTTCACTAGCGAGAACAACTGCTCCTGCACCATCGCAAATACCCTATTGGGACAAGTCAACAACCTGAATGACATTTTAATTGTGTCCTATGCAGCCAATAGATCCCTATTACTTACAGAAGCATTTCCAGCAGTCACAGTACCATTTTTCTTGAACACTGTGGGCAATTTAGCCAACTGATCCATAGTGACATCTCGTGGATGTTCGTCTGAATCGACTGTGATATCTCCTTTCTTGGAATGAATAACTATTGGAGCCATTTCCTCTTTAAAGCGTCCGTTGGTCTGAGCTGAAAAATATTTACAATAATACTCAAATGTGATGGGTTTTCATTATTCCTAAATATTTTTTCATAACACCATGCTGCCTACCATCCTTCCATCTAGTCTGCGATCTGAAAGCAAGGGCATCACAATCCTGGCGAGACAGTTTGTACTGTTCCGCAAGGTTTTCGGCAGTTACACCCATGGGCGTTTTTATGTGCCCATCTGTCAGAGAAGTCCACAGGCTATCTTCAAGCTATTGATAAAGACTAGCTTTTATTATTTATTATTATTTGCACATAAGTTTCACTATTCTTTAGAAATTTCATAAAAAAGATAACTTGTTCATATGCACACTCAAACTAAAGTACCTACGTTAAGATTGTCTCCCAATTTCGTTCCAAATCTTATGTTCCTAACCATGAAAGGTGACATGCTCATGTTATCTGTACCTCCAGTTAAAACAATATGTGACTCCTGCAGGGCAATTTCCTGTAAGATAATAAAACGACTTTGTTAACCAGTAGACGTTAGCAAATGGCAATCAATATACTACCATAGTTTTGCCCTAACTTACCTGCGCTCCATTGACAATGGACTGAAATCCTGAGCCACAAAGGCGATTCACAGTCAAAGCAGGAACGTGAACAGGAATTCCAACACGAAGTGCAACATGACGTGAAACATATATGGAATCTGCTGAAGCAGCCTGAATAAAATATTTGTCATTTCGGAGTGATTAGTGGCCTTAGTACATCAATCTACAGACTAAGAGTCCTGTCATTATAAATTTCCAGCTCCATTTTTAAAATACACATAATGTGAATTTGTTTCAATAAACAATGATTGCGAACCTGTATCACGCATCCTATGGTAACCGAATCAACTAGTTCAGGTTTCACATTAGCTGCTGTTAGGGCAGCTTTAGCTGCAATTTCTTGTAGTTCAATTGGGTTCAAGTTCTTGAGTTTCCCTCCAAAAGCCCCAAAAGGCGTTCGCTTACAACCAACCAAATAGATCGCTGAAAAATAAAAATAAATTAATTCAGTTTCTATACCAAAGCAGCTGCCCCAAAACATGGGTCAGGGTTTCTCAGAAGGGCCTCAGAGAAAAATGCAAACATGCCTGAATGTTTATAATTTAAAATAAGGCCGATTCATAAAAGACGTCCTGTAATCTTCATGAATCAGTTCCTTCCCTCTGTCTGCCACTCTCTTGACTTTTTTATTACCCCCCTCCTCGGTCGAAAATCGCATAACTTTATGAACTGATCGTTTCCTGGGATTATAACTTATTCAAATAAAAACACAGGTAGCTAAAAAGCGCATGGCAATACACGTAACCCTTGTAGTTTATATAAGCAGTGCATAAGCAATGAATTATGATTGATACATTTGCTTACCACGAGAAAACGTAGACATTCTGAAGTTAGCTATGGAAAGTTTACTAGGGAATATCAAACTAAACCGCAAACACAACTTTGCGTAATTATTATGTGTTGAAGGTACCGCTCAACACTAAAAAGAAATCGACTTGCAGTATTAATGGAGGCGGCTGCTTGAGACGTGACGTCATATCAACGTCAGGCTAGGATCATTCCAAACGTCCTACACCGAAAGTGCCAACAGCGCTGCGTAATAAACCAATGTAATTTATATTTTCACGAGGTACTTTATGAAAAGCCAAGGTTTTACCAACGTGCAAAAAACGGAAGAAATGTAAATTTAATCGGCATTACCCGCATCCGCATTTATAAATACAAGAATATCCAACCGAGCGAACCAATTAATACTTTATTACTACAATAAAAAATGCATCGTCATTACTTGATGAAACTTTTTGAATAGAACTCATAAGCAGATATCCTGAACCTTTGCTGTTTGACCTTCAACCTTGCGCAAATGTTAAATACGGATTGTTTGGAAAGCAGAAGCAAGTGATAATGCGCGCAGGTCGAGGTTATCGAAATGATCCCTGAAATTGTCACGTAACGTTTAATTACCATACACCAGCAACCGCCAAGTCTATTATAATACTTTCTCATGTGATTTGTCAACTTTGCAAATTAACTGCTTCTGTTAAACCAATTTGTAGAAGGATAAAAAGGATAGACGACATCCACAAATAATCATCAATTTCCGAAATGCTTGGAGAAAAAGGGACTAAAGTGAACAAATATTCCTTACGTGTTAGCCTCACGGTGTCATGATTACTTAACTCTGAAAAATGACAAACGGCAGAAAAATATAAAATGCATATTCATTTCATTTATATCAACGTCCAATTCCTGCTTATTTTTCATTTCCCATAGTTTGAGTGGCTGCTCTTGTTCTATCTTGTGCTATAGGCCGAAAACACACCGAAGTGAATAAAACTTTTGCAGCTAACTCGTGGTGTTGTAATAAATAAAAAAGAATTGCATGGGGCTAAACGAACCACGCACACAGTTCCGTTCAACCCAATGCAATTCCAGTCATTTAAGTTAGTTTCAACCAGATTGTGTCCGATTTAAACGTTTTGTTCGCTAGAGGTTCTTGAGATGGTTATTTAGAGGACACATGAAACCAAATACAGTGGAAGCTCGGTTATCCGAGGTAGACGGGACCGTGACTATCTCGGATAACCAAAAGTATAATTAAAAATATTCGCAACCGTATTTTGTACAGTAAAAAGTTTTCTAATACTTGCACACAATAAACACGAAATATATAACAATCGAAAATAGCGTGTTAACCTCCAAGCAGCCTAATACACCTTCATGTTAGGATGCCTTTTCAACAGTTAGCTGCTCGATACCTCGGTTAATCAGAATGCTTATGCAACTATATAGGTCCTAAACATGAAAATTTTCAGACAAAAGTTATATTGATGATATTGTTATATTTAGTATTTTATATGATTGTAGTGTATCTGTTGATTAGATTATTTTATTTATTATCGGCTCATAGGGTATGAAATCCCAAAAAAAGCCATAACGGTTGTTCTTGTTGTTGAACATTTCCAGACAAAAATGCATTTGAAATTTCATATACGAGTTAACTTGCATTGTTTATATTTTTCTGCAGTTAATCGGAATGCTTATCCGAGACTGCTTTACCTCGGTTAAGCCGAATATCGGATAACCGAACTTCCATAGTAGAAAGTACTGGGATTTTCTTTAATCGCATAAAGGGCAAGTTCACCTAGAAAGCACGTCGGGTACATGTCATAATCGATATGCGAATTACCTTTTGGAATGCAATTTTGATTCTAAATTAGCAAATTTCCTGGCATGCTGAACATTTTCAAATATTCCCTCGACTTTTCCAGGTTTTCCCAGATCCTGTAGAAACCCTGATTTTGGAATGTTTAGTACAAAGTATAAAACGTGACGTCACATCTGGCCAGATTTCTGGATCGAACACCCCAGCGTCGGCCTGCAAGTTCCGCCGTGCCCTTCGTCAACAGGGAGCGACACCGACGTTGTAGGTCAGTGGGTTAAGGCGGCCGCCCCTCGAGCGCAGGCAACCACTCCGAGCACCTCAGCCTGTTGCAGCGTCGCTCTGCCAATTCACAGCGACTGAGGACATTCGCAGGAAATGCTTTGGGGAAAAAACGGGCAAAAAAGCTTGGCGGTGGCGGAGGCTTGCTAACCTTGCTTGGCAATGACGTCACGAAAAGTTGGCGGATTACCATTTCGGCGAACGCCACTTCCATTCTCGGCCGCCTTTTGATCGGGACAGACGCCCCTCACGGTCGGCCCGAATTTCGAACGAGCCGAACTCCGGTTGGGCGAAAACGATCAAAAAATCCGACGACTTGCTCAGTTTTTCCGGTGGAAAAAAGTTTGGGATTTTTTTCTGCCCTATCCTTCCGCGCTTCGAACCACGGGTGGCTTTGGTTCGGTTTTTCGAATCCGCTTTTCCAATCTTCGCCTGATTCGGGATAGTCGTGAAGTGGCCGATCCGAACTTCGCAAGTTTTTGGGTTGAAAAAAGTTTGTTTTTTTCAATCGCTGGCGATTTCGGAAAACCGCGTACTCAGTTGACTCCAATTCCGATCTCGTTCGATTTGCGCTTCATAATCAACCCAGTTTGGCCAGGAAATTGGAATTTTGGAGTTTTCCCAACTTGTTTCACCAACTGATGTCCAACAGATCACTGGATCAATTTAATCCTCCCAGCCTGGTGGATTTTGAAATATGACCAACTGGTTTCACCAACCGATCCCCATCAGATTCCCGATTCGATTTCCTTCGATTTACGGTTCATAATCAACGCAGCCTGGCTTACTTCAGGCAATGAAATAAGGATTTTGCAGTTTAACCAACTAGTTTCACCAACCAGTTTCACCAACTAGAATTTCACCTAGCGCTGCCCTGCTTCCGGCCAGATTCCTAAACCGCTTTCGCTCGATCTGCTCTTCATAATCAACCCAGCCTATCGGATTTCGGGTGTGAAATAGGGATTTTGGAATTTCCCCAACTAGTTTCACCAACCGATGCCCAGCAGATACTGATTTACGCTTCATAATCAACCCAGCCTGGAGAATTTCGGAATTTCGCCGGCAAGTTGCAAAGCTTCGATCGAGGAAAGCTGATTTTTAGAGTGTCATGAGAAAGTTCGGCATCTGAGTTTCCCACACCGCGCCCCAGACGCGGGATCGAAACCCAGCTTGCCGCCTCGCCAATCGCCACTTTGGGGAACGCGACGGCAAAGCCGGCGGCTGCCAAATCGCCCATGGTCAACAACTCCGGCCGGAAACACATGGGCAAGCGAAAAAAACGAGCGGCGATGGGCCGGGGGGCGACCAACGACCCCACCCACAATTCGCTGCCCACGAAGCTGCAACTGTCGCTGCTCAACAGCCGTCTGCTGGTGCTGGCCGAGCAGCAGAAGGTCTCGGCCGCAATCAACAAGAAGCCCGTGGAGACGGCCACCTTCACTAAGTTCGTCGAACAGAGGAGGAAATACCCGGCGCTGCTCAGAGTCGAATGGCAGGTAAGAGAGCCTGTCTTCCTCTTGTGCTTCCCAATTTTATCCCGAACTTGTCGGTGGTAGACATGCGAAATGAATAACTGTTCCACTGGCTTTTACCAATTCTTCTTTGGCTGAGCCAAAGTTCAACTACTAGTTATAAATGAAAAATTTAGGTTTCTCCCGTGGTCGCCCAATAGGGTCTGAGTTATTATGTCCCGTTTATTTATAGGCCTAAAAACACAAATTTGAACAAACCATAAGGCGGCCGCCTAAATAGGGCTTCCCTGCAATGCAATCTTGTAATGCGGTTTTTTTAAATTCATTACTTTTTTAATAAATGAATCGAGCGCTTAGAAATTACAAACCATAACGGAGATCCTAGTAGGCGATCAATTCTACACTGGAAAAAATAAATTTGCATCGTGGACGTAATTTTGGCTCAATCTTAAACATTGCCTTGTTTTGATGTAAAGTATGGTGTGTTTGTGAAGGTATTATGGTTTCCATTTCTAGGAACATTACAATTTCACCTTTAAGGAGGGTGAAAATATCCCATTTATGTATAAAAAATAAAATAATGTTTCCCTTTTTAAAGCTTTTTTTAAACGGGACATTTTGAATTTATAAAAAATAAAGCAGACCCTAGTGGACTATAGACGCATTGAGTTTATAGTCCTCTAGGGTCTGCGTTATTTTTTATAACACGGTAACAAAATAAATTTAGCAATTGTGAGAATTATTCAAAGCGAAAATTTGTAATTATTTTGCATGGTAGGGGATCATTTTGGATAGGCCTTAAAAAGCCTTCCTCGATTGATGAATTGCTTGTTTTTGTTTCCGGAAAAAAACGTAATAATTACTATTAGAAAATAGGTGTCTGAAATACATGTAGGTCAATGGGACAAAGTTTTTTTTCTAATAAAAATTGATGGCATCATGTCTTGAAAAAAGTCTTCGCTAGATGATTTGAAAGCTTGCGTTCTTAAAAAAACAAGTACAGTGGAACCTCGATAACTCGAAGTCGCAGGGGACCCCCAAAAATATTCGACTTATCCGAATTTCGA
>JAQIXS010001843.1:0-26452 GCA_034700785.1 Rossiulus vilnensis | reverse complement strand
TAGCTGCCAGGCGAACGAGACAAGGCGTACAAAAAATAAAACGAGCCGGGAGGGGAGAGAAATGGCTGGAAAGAAGATAGTGGAAGAGATATAGCGTGCGACTGGCACTGGTAGAGAATACTTGTCAGAGATGCACCCTTCGCCAGGGGGCGCCAGGGAACCACCACGTGGCCCGCTCCGATGGCGGGGAACAATGGCGGCGAGCACGTGACACTCGAGAACCGTGCCCGCACGAAAGGGTGGGGGTTGGGAGAGCCCTTGAGGCTATTCCTCGAAGGCGAGGGGGGGGGGTGGAGAGAGGCACTAAATCGAAATGAATTCCGGCAAAATGTCAAAATGTTCATCGGTGGGGTTAAGTTTTACCGTTCTCCAAAAATTATTATTCACCATGTAGAATTATTAAGAACTTTAATTTTCCATCCATAGTTTTGTGGGAGATTATGGGGGTAAATGGGAGATTTAGGGCAAGTCAAAAAAACTGCTCGCTCGAAATCAAAATTAACGAAGCTGATTGGTCAGAAAATGATTACATCATAGGCCTAGACGAACGTTCATAATTTTTTCGAATTGCCCTAAATCTTTTATCTGGACTATCAACAAATTCGCCCTGAGTGGTCACCTATTCACACGACGTTTCGACCACGATTCTTGGGGTAGCTTAACTGAAAGTGAATTGATAGTAAATGAAATACAGAGTGAATAAATATTTGTTAAAAGCATACCAAGAAACCCGATCAATAGCAACAATTGGAAGATTGACAAACATTTTTGCCTACCTCCATTATGAGATTAATCTTAGTTTTTGTGTGTGTATTACAAGGTGAAATTAAATTATGATCTAATTGGTAACAAAATCCAAAGCTAAGTTTATATTCATAATTCACTTTCTGTTAAGCTACCCCAAGCACCATATAAAACCCAGAATCGTGGGCGAAATAAAAAAAAATTATCGAGGATTATTTTAATACAATTATGAAACAAAAATTGTACAACAAAGAAAACCGAACACTTGAAAGTGCGTGTTTATTCAAGGATATCAAGGGATATTTTAAAACGGTTTTTAAGAGTTCAAGAAAACTGTACTGAAGCATCGAGTGTTCCAAAAAAAACTGCATATTTTTGGATGATTTAAATCCAAAGACTAGGCTTTGGCTGCATGTGGTTTGAATTCATTTCACGATTGCATCGAATTTAAATAACCAATTGTCAGACCCATGATACAAAAATAGGTCAATATAGCCTAAAAACGTCTCAATGTCAGGAGCAATGAAACTAAATTCGATTTCAGGCGAATTCTTTCATGCCGGATTTCCGATTTTGCTTGTAGGATGTACCAAACGTCACTTCGTTTTTTATTCAATAGTGGAAAAACGGAGGACAGGCAAATATCATGAGAATTACTCCTTGCTCTTAATTTAATATTTGTTCGGAAATATATAAAATATACTAGAAACGATATAGCGGGCCAAGTCCTTCAAACAACGCAAATGAACGATTTAAAATTACAGTGACACTGACTTTTTTAAATTGGTAATACAATTTTATAGACAGGCATGTAGTATTACTTTTAAAAACATTAATGTAAAATCCAACAAATTTTCCTTTCAGTTATTTTATAATTCTTCCGATTTCATGGAAATACGGAGTAACTTTTCGATGTGCTGGTTGCTGGCTTAATTTTATGCGGGAATTTATTTATATTTCACAAACATTCATCATCGTATTTCACCTGCGACATCGTTTGTATTTTTCAATTTTTAAAACCGTATAAATAAACACAGAAAGAAAACAGTTTGTGAATTTGTTTAACATAATGTAGACCTACGTTATAGCAATAGAATTTTTGTACATGTAGTTCCAATGTTTTAGAAAGCAATAGACGTTGGCCTGTTTATACACGATAAAAAAATTCTAATTGGACATTGGAGCATAAAGTGAAATAGAAATTAAGTATAAAATACGTGCATTTATAATGCGTGAATACTGTATGGCTACTGGAAGGGCAAAAGCATGTGGTTTTTAACGCAATTATACATTTTAGTGCACCAAAAAGAAAGGTGAGCTGGTTAACTGAAGCGTTCATTACTTTTGCTTTTTTATGAACTATTTAATAAAAACAACATGAAACATTAGAGGTATAGGCATACTAGGTCATTACGTCTGGCATACTTATTTAATTCACAATTTATTGCCCTAATTATTTAAAAGGTTCACTTAAATTCCTAACACCCTAAACTGACCATGACTACGGCTTGCAAATTAAAAATTTCGTTAAAACAATCATGCGTGGTAAAACACAACGTCTTGAGACTGAAAAGGACCCAATGTGGTCTTTAGCATTCAAAGTAGGATAACACGAATAAAACTACAGTCTGTTCAAAATGCCTTCCAGCATAGGGAAAGCCACACCAATGCCCAACGGGTGGAAATCAAAACAGGCTCTTTTATTATGTTGGTCCATTTAAAACCCCAGTAGCCAATATTGTTGGCTACTGGGGTGAATATTCTTGTTTTATACAGAATATGTCTTCCATACATTAAAATTTGGTACATTAAAGAACATGAAAAACTGTCCTCAGTCACTGTGTGATAATTTTTAACAGAAATAATGTTAAAAACTTACATCTAGTGACAGGCTAATTCCAAATTAACAGACACTAACAGATACAAAACTATAAAGCATTGCAAAAATCGAGGAATTTTCCATAAAGTCGTCTCCCATATCACGTAATTAGCCAATCTGTTCCAGGATATCCATCATGGTCACCAGTCTGCTTTTCGAGACAAGATTTGCAGGATGACATCGCAAATTCCATCGCTGAATGCCGGTTGAAGAGGGGTATCCTCCGGGGACCACTGTGGACACTTTGGACAGACTTTCAGACAGCCTTCACGAGCGCCACCCCCTCCAGTCGGAACCAAATTATGGTTCATTTTAAAGCCGTTACGTTCCCCCAACCAACAACCTGCTGACAATGTCATTTTAATCCGTTTCCCCGAAGAGATTTATGCGCAGGCGACCGAGGCTTCACCGGCAAAGGGAGGCAAACGACCCCCCAAGCACCTTCTATCAATTTAAATATCACGTAACGGTGAAATTAAAACGCACGAAAACCCACATCGACCACCCTTTGCCTCCACATGGCAATCGGGAGATGCTGCATTTATAAACAAAAACCGAAATACTGCAACTGCGCACATCTTCCAAGAGAGGTAAACGAATGCCATTGCCATTTGGCGTTATTTAGATCGTAAATTCATTTGTCAACAAAGGCAACAAAAGGGGATGAATGAGGTAGGAAAAAGGAGGGCGTGACTGCTGTCGATGCTTGCAGACACACGAGGTTAAACGGTTTACCATATCAGCGCGGCCTTGCACTTGACTCGAAATTATGTCAAAAGAAGAAGAGAGAAGCTATATTTAATGCGAAATCAGGTGGCGATGAATTCGGAAGAGAAGGAAAAAGCGAATGTCCTGAAGAGGCCATACGGCAGCTGCCTACCAATTTATCGAGATTAGATTCAGTTGCACCCCTTAGTTGACAGTCGAAAGAATGCGGACGACATCGACTGTTCTGGGCCACTTTGCCACGGCAATGCGGAGGACTGCCCAGGAATTAAATTTTCCAACTTGGATCAGAATTCGTAGTAAATCACGGTGAAAGAAGCTACCCTCCAAAAACCTCAACCGCATCTTAAAACTCCGAGCTCGCATCATTGCACCTGCTTTTCGCATTCCACTAGACATTGGAATGCACTTCCAAAGGATAGCCTATAAACTACCAGAAATTGCGCCCAAGAACAGCAGTGCAGAGTTGAATTGATAATATCGACAATGGCTATTCATGGAGAACTGGCCCTTGTAAATCTGGGTTAAATTCCGAAGCCCAAACGTCTTGCAATGATTCCACACTATCAGTATTTCTTGAAATTCACTCGGAGGGCACAACGTTCAGGGAGCAAAAGAAGATGGGATTTGTTATTCGTTAATGGCGGAAGGTGGTAGAACAGTACATTCCAATCTACTCATAGATCTACGAGCCTGTTCGGATCCATACTATTGGTCTTATTTCTTCCATGGCATCAGACATTGGAATTCTCTTCCAAAAGGCCAGAAGCTAACAGAAATTCAGTTTGGCAATGGCGATTGGTGACCATCAAAATGCGATGGTAATTGCCAAATAAATTGGGGCGATGGCATATCCTTGCTGGCAGTAGGGCACTGAGTTGAATTGAAATGCTATAGTAAGCTTGATTGGCAACAGATACCATTACATCGCATCATGATTAGTGCATTTTCCCAATTGGACAATCTTTTCAAGGGTTTCAAAACCAGCCAGTGGTCATTGAAACAATGCTTTATAATGCTTCCGTCGCATTACTCTTACTTCAAACCATGTTTCGCAGGTATCTGAGCAGAAACACGTGTAACTGTCCAGGACACCTGAAAATAGTTCCATCGGATCAGTTTAAGCAGTGGTATTGAAAGTGCTCGCAACGAACTCGAAGGTTGTGCCATAATTATGATTGATGCCAGGCATCAACTGGCAAAAAGCCACCAGTCACAGCTGAGATGCACAAAAATACTCGTTCTGTCATCCGAACCACACCTGGTGACGCAAAAGCTCAATATTAACGTTTGATATGAAATTGTGCCGATGTCGGCCTTCGCGTTGGGTTCAAGGTTGATTTTGATAGCGTCATCGAAAGCTATGTGGGTGACGTCACGCTTGACAATATCACGTGACCATTGGACGCGCCGGGAGCGTCGACGTGGCAGACGAATTAACCTCGATACTCAATCTTATCAAGTCCCTTTTTTAATTTCTATTTGCGTATATTCTATTCATCGACAGATCAATCATGGAGCCGCCAGCCAGAACGCTTCAGCCAAACTGATTCAGCAAGCTGCAATCTCACGCACAAGTAAGGGTCGTCCATAAAGCACACCTTAAAAAGACACTTTCTGCATGAATTATGCAAAATCAATCGACTTAATATTTGTTTTAACTACTTTGAAAATTAAAAACTGAAAACGTCTCCAAACAAATGCTTCTACAGATAAAATCCCCAAACTTTCCCAAATTTTACAGGCTATTTTAATTTTTTTCCTAACCTTAGGGTTTCTCCATCAACCAATGTTACAGTAAGTGAAAAGATCCTGCCTTAGGATATAAATAAGTTCTAATCAGTTCAAGCCAGGAACAAGTAAGTCTACCATATTAGGGTTTTCTTCCAATGCACAAAATACAACTTCACCCATACCAAGATGCACGAGAAAACCGATAAGATATCCTTTATTGAAATTAGGATTCATGTTAGGAAATCCCCTGACTTGTTGAAAATATTTCAAAATTACCCTGACTTCCCAGGTATACCAGGTGTTATGGAAACCCTGAAACAGTGCTTGGTTTTTTACTTGTTTTAAACAGGTGTCAACATTATGAGGATACATGGACAAACGTTTGTCCCTTGATTTGTTTCAAAATTGTCTTCCAAGAAACAATTGCATAATTCAAACCAGTCGTAAAAATAAAAAACAACGAATTTTCGAGTACTTCACTGGTCGAAATTTCATTCAAAAACTTCCTTGACCCACAGACGCCCTGATACATGGGGACGAGAGGGCTGGAACACCATACCAGGAGGGAAAACACCTCCAAGTATTACATCGATTTCGAATATTACTTCAGGACAGTGGACGTGCGACCGTTTCCAGTGGTCATCTCGGGGGACCCATTATCCGGATTGCGAGCCCCTGGTGATGGTGGGGGGTGTCTCAATTTCCGCGGGTTCCGTACCCGGGGAACCCGGGTTGGTTCAGGTCGAGTGGCTGACATTTCGCGTTAGGCCTGGCCATCGCCGAGCCGACACTCTTCCCCGCAGCTAATTATTGATCGGCCCCGGTTGCCATGCCAACCAGCGACCGAAATTGGCGGCATCGTTCGGGAGCCAGCGATTCGGCCCCAGTCCACTGAGCGAGGCCCTTCGCACCGGTCCAGAGTTATTTATGGTGCAGCCTACACCCTCCACTTTTCTTCTTTTTTTCTACGTTTCCTTTCGAAGCTTTCCTGCGCTGGCTGCCCACGCCCGTTGCTGCGTTGGCGAAGGCAGCTGCGGGAATCGGAAAATACGAAAACCCGAGCGACTCCGTCATAAATATTTAATACGTTGGAAAGAAGGCGAAGCAACGGTAACGGAAAAAAAACGTTGAGAGAGAGAGAGAGAGGCCCAGCCAGAAACGAAAGACAGCGCTGCTCATCAGCGGCCCTTTTTTTGCCCTCCAATCTTCGCAAAAAAAAGCCGCATTAGAGCAGCTCGACGAGATGGTGCGTTAAGAGACGAGGGTCACTCCGTAAGAGCGTGTAATCCGACGCTCGATAAATACGTGTATGACGTCAAGGGGCAAGGATTCGGGAGGGGGATGCCGAAATCGGACTCCGGGAAGGAATGGACTCTCATAATATATCTGGGTGGCTGCAAGAATTGGTGATGTACAATCAACGAGCTAAGTCATCAATTTACGTTTATTTGAAGTCGGATGCAAATAGGCTTCCGTAGTTGTTAGGATCGTTAGCACGGCAAGTGGAGTTTTACCACCGTTACGGAGTTTTAGTTTTAGACGGCGTGCATTTTAAACAAGCCGTTTCTTTGATTTTAACTTGACTTTAAAACCTAACCACTTGAAAGTTTGGAGAAGATCAATGGTTTTGGTAGGTCTATTATAGCCTACAAAATGCCCGGTGACAGAACTAGGACAACATAATTAATTTGTGTAGTGGATAATTGTTTTGGCATTTGAAACATAGCTGATAATGTTAAGGGTTTATTTTAAGTTAAATTTAAAAAAGCTGCCAGCATGGTTAGAACTTAGAACTACATGTATTTGCAATTTTTGGATAGGCTCTAGATAGGTCTATTTTACAAAATGTTTTAAACCAAAGTCAAACGAAAAAGTAACCAAATCATCAATTTAATTCCGCTTAAACTGTTGTAAGCATCGTTTGGCTTTCCAATGATGTTCATGATTAAATGTTTTACACGAATTAGCATTAGGTGCGGCGTTTTAACTCACTTTAAAGTAACAACGTATTCAACTTAAAGTTTAGGCCTATTTTCCTTCTGAGAATCTTTTCAATTGCACTTAAACGGTTGTTAGCGTCGTAATAACAACAAACCCAGTTTTTGCAGTGCATAAATATTTGTTGGTATTTTTTTTCTTCTAAAATACCATCATTCCAGTGACTTCAACGACTGCACACACCCGGATTCAAAAACGTGAATAATGAGACAAGCGAATAGCAATTTTTCCCCAGTTGTTAATGCCGTAAAAATGGACTGCGGTGAACAAGAGCAACACCACTGGTGCGACCTAAACAGAAGAAAAACTGAAAAAGTGAGGCGCAAATCAGAAACACGTTTGTGATTTCCGCCTCCTTTAATGCGCGCTAAATTTATGGACATGAAATCCTGGCTGGATACAGCGAAAACAGCCCACGGTGAATTAAAGAGCGCAAGCGGTTTCCCCTTGAGTCATTTTCCCTGAAACGAAACCTGCCTAACAATTCCAACGATTCAAAAGGAGAAAAATGTGAAACTGGACGTTGACTAAGCGCTAAGCCACTTATACCTCTTGACA
This sequence comes from Rossiulus vilnensis, assembly GCA_034700785.1. Lineage (NCBI taxonomy): Eukaryota > Metazoa > Arthropoda > Diplopoda > Julida > Julidae > Rossiulus > Rossiulus vilnensis. The sequence continues at coordinate 18,813 of JAQIXS010001843.1, read as the reverse complement.
ATCCTAGAAGGAGTGCGCTTAGCTAAAAACAAGACTTACATTTAGTGAACCCTTTAAACCCGCATTAAAATTCTTGAGTTATAAATTAAAATTCAATAGTTGAAGGCATTTTGTTTCTCTTTAAGTGAAGGGATTTGAAAATGTAAAACCAAAGGCCTTTAAATACTAGTAGGCCGACCCATTAGGGTGTCCATTATGAAAATTAGACTTTTTATTCATATACTTATTATAGCCCTACTAGCTTAATTTTTTTGTACTTTTTAAATTTTTAATAATTTAGAAGTGTCCAGTTTATTTATAAAAACAACACGTTATGTGACCACCGGAAATGGATGTTTCCCTGCAATCCATCCCCCCTTCGAGGTTTTCTTTTCCCAAGTTTTTTAAATAGTTTAAATAAATAACGAGATACTTCCAAATTATAAAAAATAAAGTGGACAACGTAGTCTACAGGGGGAAAATATAAATTTAGCAATTATAACAAGTATTTGAAGCAAAAATGTGTGCTCTTCGCATTGTAAGCAACCTTTTGGATTATGATTAAGAACGGAGGGAACTGTATAATTTCCAACTTTTTCTTTGGTTTTGGGAATAATGTGTTAGTAGGATTTTCCCTTGAATTGAGGGTAGGTGAAATTAACGCCCTTCATGGCGCACAAACTGGCATTCGACCCTAATTTTGGTGTTTCTTTTACTTTTCAAAGATGACATCGAAATCCGGGTTGCAGCAAAGTTTCATTCCTGCATAGCGCCCATTACACGTCAAGCTTAAAATCTCTTTACCCTAGTTCACTGGAAGGGAAACAAACCACTGCAACGGGGTCATTTCTTCAGTTGCAAACGAAGTACTTCGAGGATCTCCCCTCACGAGGGCAACGTAACAGAAATTGGTGGCAGCAACACCGCAACTGCTATGGCACTGATGCAGGGCTCAAGTCGTGCTCGTTGCTACGCTCAGCAGCGCCAAATTCGGAACGTTCAGACTGACATAAAACTCCTCGACGAGAGAAGCGAGGAGGGTAGCAAAAAGAGGAGAGAAAAAAATACCAACCAAACCTCGCATTCCTCTCGGTGAACTGGGACTTTGGCCAGGCGAAACTACAGACTAAGAGGAGATGAGGCGGGTGCGACTGGTGCTGATGTCGACTGCTTGCGCCTGGCCATCAAAGCCCACCAGCAAAGACTAACTAGCTAAAAATGGTCTCAAATTAGGCTAGCCATACGTCCAGCTTTTTTACTAGGATATCCCTGGTTTCAAAGACCCGGTTTTAAACAAAAACACAAAGAAATGCGATTACAAACGAAGAGGACGCTTGAAAATACTAAGTGACTGTGTGACCAGAAAGAGGTTAAATGTCTTAGCTCAGGATAAAAAAATGTTATAAATTTCGTCATTTGAGTATATTGTTAACAGGTAGCTATAGTCGAATTACAGTGCATTACTGATTAGGCTATACGCTAATGCGATTCATTCGTATAATTTGAAAGTTTAATTTTAAAAAGTTAATTAAATTGGAAAAAACGTTACCAATACACAATGGCAAGATAAAGCATGACGTCCAATTTGCTAGAAATGCATTAATCTAAAAGGACAATAACAGGGTTCCCGCCAAAGTTTAAATTCTTAACTTCCCTACTTTATCAAAAATATCTATAGAATAAAATTTAAACAAAATTTACCATAATATTATTTAGGCCTATTAGTCAAAAGTTGTGTGCTATGGAATATAGGGAAATTCCCTATTATTGCATAAGTGCGACTTGATACGCCTTCTTTTGAGCATTATTCGTAAACAATCAGTTGAGATTATGGCAATTTAAGGCTGACATTTCATCTGATGAAAATTCCACTAACTTTTCTAGGTTTATCCTACACCCATGACAATTCCAGGTTTTCCAGGTAAGAAGGACCATAGGTACGATCCCGTATTGTTGAGAATGATCGTTGTCATTATAAAAAAACAACGTGATGAGAAATCATGCAAGTAGAAGAAACTGGCTAACACGCAGAAGTAATAACTTCTCCTGGGTAAAAAATGACACATATTTGCCTATTATATCATAACGCACTAGCTAGATCAAAAAAAAAGCTAAATGCGGAACCAGATGACAATTTCATTGAAAGACAGCCCAAATTATAGATGATGCAATCACGCAAAACTCGTAATTATATACATTTCCGATACTTTTGATTGAGGCCCACGAAAATTACACATCTATGAAAATACTTTCGATTCATTGTAATAACGGTCACGCCCAAGTCAACCAAGCCGGGTAAATTAGCGTAGCAAATGCGCTCAGCAGGTGGAAGTTCCTAGCATTAGCTTTTTTAAAAAATCATAATCTCGTTTTCGTATTAAAGATACGACATCAGCTGAAATCCCTGTAAAATTTCGAGAATGATCCTTTATCTTGAGGACTGCAAGCGCTATTTAGGCTAGTAATTATAAATGAAACCATAAGTAAGCCCCTAGGATAAAAAACTACAGGTGTGGGAAGAGCGACACCATTCAGTGATACAAATAATACTATTTTACATCCTTTTAGATGTTCATGTCTCTAACTACCTGTTGAACCAGAGCTGTCAAAGGTTTTTTTGATGCTAAAGGCAAGTTAACAGATTGGTTCAAATCAACTCAGTACCATTACTGTCATTAAATAAACGCCAATAGGTCGGAGGGGGTACATTTTAATGCCCAATTTGTCAGGCATTTATATCACCTCATCTGGGTAGCCTCCTACATAATATACTGCAATACAGTAAATCATTGCAAAATGGAACTTTAGTAGCTTAAGGCAAGATGTGAGCATGCACATGCGTTTTTGAAAGAGCATTCAAAAGTCAAGCGGGATTAGAAAATTACACTAATGGTTTACATGTACCGATCCTTCACCGTGTTACATTAGATAATAGACCTACATATATTTTAACGACTGAAAGAGTAAATCAGTTAATATAGCGTTCAGTAAAAGAGTACCCTCTGACAACAGGAGGGTTTTATAAAGAAACTGCATCTACCATTTGCATGACCGTAAATACGAATAATTTCTCCTTAACTGGCAGACAAAATAGCTCGTCGCCCCCTATTTATCCCCCTCCCCAGCTTCCAACAGACAAGTGTTTCCCATATTTTTAGCAACGTTGGTCCAACTGGCTTTTGGTCTGACATGTCATGGCCCAGTGGGAATCGTAACTGGGGCAATGTTTCGAGTTGTCAATACCTGTCAAAATGATATAAAAAGGACAACTACTGTCGTCAAAATGGTATGATTCCGATCGCGTGGCATCAACCAGCGTACTTGAGACTGAGCTCCAGTGAATCGTTTCTGGCGAGCTTGGGCGTTCATTCGCTTCGGCCAAACTATGCAAATCCAATGTATTGTGTAGCAGTACAACAGCTGACAAAAGAGCAACGACCATAAAAACGTGCTTATTGCGCAATCGAATTCCTCCTCGGATGAATACAAAAGCGAGATGGAAGCCGTTGATGCGGTGAAGGAGGAGGTGAAATGGCAAAACTCCGCGTGGCTAATTAGCATAAAGCAGCGGGAAATGCCACTGCCCCTGTTGCCATTGGCAACACAATCCCTGCCCATCTTCGACTCACGGCCGTGTCAATGACAGTCACAAATCGTAAATCCTTTAAATACGCCCTGAAATCTCCGTGCCAAATGAGTGCCAAAAAGCAAATCGTTGGGGCTGTCTATTAAGAAGTTGACTTTTTTTACCATCTACCTTTACTCCATCATCGTCCGGATTGGACATGGCTCCGAAGTTTGTTAATTTATCTGGTCATAAGTGAGGCCTTGTTGACTAGGAAAAAGGACCAAAAACAAGATATCTTAATGTCCCTAATAGAAGCTATCCAATTTTTCTGATGAATGGCGTCATATTTCCATATAATATGACGGTAACATTTAATATACATTGGTCGCTCAACTTTTTGACTTAATAATTAACAGTTTAGCAAGGCCGATCCAAAAGGATACCCACCATGCATTACTACATTTATTTTCCCCTGTGTAGAATTAGTTGTCTACTAGTGTACGAGTTAATTACTTTATAATTTCAACACACGTCCTTTATTTATACAACAATTTTAAAACTTTATAAAAAAAACAGTTTCGCAACCAGGTTTCATTGGAAGGAAAGGTCGCATAAGGTTTTCCCCAATTTTTTATAGATAAGCGGGACACTTTCAAATTATAGAAAATAACACCAAAACCATATTGTAAGACCAGTTTTGCAATGATAAAAATAAATGTAGCAATAAGTATCTGAAGCAAAAACGCGTAATTTATTGCATCCTTTTGGGTTGGATGGTGCGCATGGATTCAATGATTTAAATCCCAGATTTAAGAAATTTGATCTAACTGGATAACAACGCAGATGCTTGTTCCAGATTTCCTCTACTTAACCACATTTCCTTTATGTCCAAGGTGGCATCTTAGTCCAAAAATGCCAAACCTAGCCAGACTAGCTGCGTCTCTCCAGCTGCCATTTTGGACCGAACCTTTTAATTGAAAAGCAAATAACATGGTCCAACGCACTCGAATTACGCAAAAATGCAGAAGACGTTCGCATCTGCTTATCGTATCTGTTGAGTGAATTTAGCGACAGCCAGGTCCGAGTAGCTGCTTGACATCGCTGCCGATGGTTATCTTGGTGCTGCCGTCTGCGGTTTTTTGAACGAGTGGCAAGCAGAAATCTGCGGATTTTGCTCTATATCAAATTAAAATTTCTCTCCCAAAACACAAGCTGGGAAAAGGCACGTTACCACCATGATCTCAAAAACTTCAGGCAGTCTAGGAAATGCATCTTTCTTAAAATGAAGATGCTTCCGAGCGTAGGGCAGGCCTAGACCTTTTTTGGCATGCAAAAATGGGAAAGAAGCTATTCCGCAGGGCGCCAAAAAAGATTTACTAAGCCATTATGCCTCTTTTTTTTTCTTCGCAGTTTTCCCGTTGCACAAAACGGGATCGGGCTAAACCCCTGCGAGTGCGTAAAAGTTTAGAAATATAGCTCTTAGAGGAGTTTGCCCATGGGAGCATTATTTCTCCTCTACTTTCGCCCTCGCCTTGTGTATCGGCGCTCATAACCAACAACAAATCGCTTTCAAATTGAATTTTTTCTCGCATCCATTTACATTTTTAAGAGTGCAAGAAGAAAACCCAGTTTTAATGCACTGCTCGCGATGGGGGCTTCGGGAAAAAAAATTGGGGATAAAGGGGGGTGAATGGCGGAAGGAGGTTTCGGGTAATGTCTCCCATACTCTTTTAAAAAGAGTCGTGAGGATTTGTTATTATTATTACTTATCGCAACGCCCCCCAGCGGGGCACGCATTTTAAATGCAGTTTTCGATATCAGTTACGGGAACCTTAAGCTCTGACGCCTCATTAAAAAACGCGTCCGTTGCAGGTGTTAATTAAAGGTCACTGCCCTGCGTGCAACAACCAAAACTGCCATTAAATGCGCAACAATATTGCAGAAAATGAAAGGAAACCCCCCCACCTCACCCTCCCGGCTCTTTCGGGCTGGACCTAGAGTGAATATTAAGTATCTAAATTTGGGCGCTAATTGCCGAGTCTAGTTTTCTGCAATCTACATTTGATGGTTTTCATATCAGCACTTATTACAGATAATGCCTATAATAAATCCCTGCATGACGTCATGCCCATAATCAAAAACCACATGTACTGCTTGAAGTCATCTAAAGTCGGCCTGCCAATGAATAATTGTTTTGTAACGATTACTGCAGTTCATTTGAAATGCCTATGAATGCTGCAAATTTTATTAACCATGGTAAAAATCAATGATGTTCAAAATGGAACATTTCTGAATGATTACTGTACTTTTAACGCATCGTAAATGTAGGCCTACACTCGATTTTAAAGTTGTAAGCATCTTGCACAATAATTACAATTTTTAAGCTGTTAAATACATTTGGCAAAACATTCTTTTAAATAGTTTTGGTTTTATTCAACTGAGAACTACACCTAATAGGCAAACTGACATGTTGACCAATTACAATATTATATATTCTGATATTAAAACCAGCCATATTGAGAGAGTATCTCAGTTTCAATTTAGGCCTATCTATATAGGTCATTAAATTAGCATTGAAATAATTTATTTTCATGATTTCAACGCTAATTAAAAGCCCTTCTAAGAGATTTAATAACCTGTATTGATATTGTTGGTGCTTGTGAAACAAGCGTATTTTAATCTTATTTCGGGCAACAGAAGCAGTGCTAATTGTGAAGCAGAAATAAGCTCTCGATCTGGCTAGTTTTAATATAAGGAAGGAATGTTGTATTAGGTCAAAACGTGCATGATGCTAAGTAAACCTTGAAAGATTTCTATGTATATTTTGAATATGGCATAATACAACAGATTTACTTTAAGGATTTGGCATTATTTAGTATGTTCTACTTCGTCTGGAAATATTCGATAAGTTAAATTTAGCTGGATCTAATTGGTATAATTTTCAGATTAATCGGATGAGGGCAACTTATTTCATACCGAATCGAAATAAAGGTGAAACCTAGCGTTACTTTATGATACATTCGCACGCGTCCAGTCATTGCAATGCATGACTCATGAATGTGTTAATAGCGCAGCATGTTGTAAAATAAATTGACAGTATTTTTACAATGAAATTTCAACGCAATCTTTTCAAATGCAAGCCGCGTGGCGTCCTGTTTCCTTATTGACACACTAGGTATTGTAGTCAAGAGCTGATGACAGCGAAACAATTAACTAATGCATATAACTTGACTTATGACAGGCAGCACTAGTATCCAGAATATAATCCAGGCTTCCCAGTGGCGCTACTCACTAATACATTCCAGCATTTCCACTAAGTTAATTTAAAGGTCATGAGCAAAGGCTATCCAACAGTGCCAGCGATGCAATCGTATATTTCTAGACTTATTGTCGGGTAAGTATTTAAAAAAAAATACCACAAATAAAACTTTACTAAACTGCAAATGCCGACGATTCGAAATAACCGTTCCCCATTTGCCCCGCTCGCGAACCACTTTATTTGAGAAAAAGTAACTACGCCGTGTTCAGTAGATTAAGAGAGCATGGATTTCTGATACAATGATGCATTTATCCCAGTAAAATGCATGTCAGGCAGTGACTGCAACACCCAGCGTATCAGATAGCGCACAAAGGGAGACTCCAACACGAGAGAAAGATTAATAAAAAAAACTAGGCAAGGCAAGCTCAGCTCTCCACTCTCGGTACCACCAAAGTCATTGAAAGCTGACTAGAATAAATTGTCAGTAATTGTTGAGAAACCGAGTGGCAGAACCTGTCTTGGGACGAACCAAAAGTTGTTGGCCAAGCACTAAGGGGAACCATTCGTGAGGTGAAATCCTCGCACTAAAGTTATTTAAAGGCAGAGAAAGAGAGAGAGCCTGCACTGCAATTTAGCAACAAACAAGTTTTTTCTTAAGGCCAAAGTTTGGTTTACTGCAACGTTCGCCCAATGAATGGCCTACCCAACAAAAGCCTACAGCGATTCGATGACTGAAATCCGTTTGGTCCGAAAACATTTCGGCTGGTTAATCGCACATTCTTTAAATGACCTAAACAATAAATCGACGACAGCCCAAAGCCAACAAATTTTACGTACGACATCACTGCATTGCATAACGTAACAGGTCTCGATTGCTTTAAATGCTGGAAACAAATTTTCAAATTGAATAGGACTACAAAAACTAATTCCAATATGAATACATGTTTATGCTAAAATTGACGAAATCCTTTCCCTGACATACCATGTCAAATTCCCTGACTTTTTCAAAAATAATCCTGTAGTGAAAACAACAATGGCAACTAGTAATTTCTTGGCAATCGCATTATATCTATACAATAAACCTACATATTACGCTATAAACAAATTAAATGTTAGTTCTTTCTGTGCAGTTTCATCTGTTAACTGAAACTTGACCAAAAACTGCCTTTATGTGCGCAGTTCCGTGCATAGCTAAGGATAGGTATGGGACAAAAATGCAATATTTATCAGAAATTCAGTAATTTTGCACACGAAAAAACTAGTTCGCCTTCATGGATGCAGGGATTTTTATTTATAAGTAATCGTATTTCTAGGAACGTCGCAGGCGAAATCTGTTATAAAAACTAGGTTTCAATTGATACATTTCAGTGCATATTCATATGGGATTTTCCTGACTTTCCAGGTGCGCATATACCGTGTATTTAAAGGTGGATCACATCTAAATTAAATGGTGATAAAACAAGGTTAATTCAACTGTTGCCATTAAAATTTCGTTGATCATCCTTTTCTTGGTTATTAAAATGTTTTTGTTAACCTGTCTTAATTTTCTACAGGTTTTCACTGACATAATTACCAACTTTGTGTCAAGTCTATTTAATCTTTCATTATAAACAGGATTGAATTCGTTTTAAGACCAAAACGACAATGGATTGATGGAGTACACATTTCCTACAACACATCATTGCTTACAATAAAGCACCTATTTGAAATCTGAATTGACATAATCGATTAAATAAAATTTGCAACTTTCATTCATTCCACTTTTTCTCCCACATTCTGAAAAAGAAAAAAAAGATTTCGACCAGACCTATCCGTAGTCCCTCCTCCCCCTTAAATTTAACTTAAAAGTTCAGCAGCAGAACAATCCCCATGTCATAAATTCAGTTTTAACAGGACATGAAGTTACATCCAACTCGAAATTTGTTAGTTAACGATCTTTGAGAAATTTTTAACTGGTTACGCCATGAACTTAACTGTTATTGGAGTTTAAATGACCCATAGTATTTACAGAGGGTCCGGACAAACCCGAATTTCAACTATGTCCTCCAAATTACTGGAACAGCAAGCAATATGTTACAAGTTAAACACGTGTTTCAGAAAATCCTTTAAGTTATACATTATTTTTATAACAGCAGCACCTGGGCTGATTTTATTAAATGTGTCAAATTCGTATTTACAAGTCCTTACATTCAGGGTTGTAAAATTAACCGTTTCACATATACTGTATCTGATGAATGAGGGTGCTTTTTCTTACCTCATTTAGTTTCCCTGATTTATCAGGTCGGTATGATTCCTGAAATTAAAGTTAAAATTCAGATATCAAGTTGCTGCTCTCTAAGCCCAAACAATATCAAATCGTAAAGCTGGGCAATGTACAATAAGAAACGAAACACGAATTTAAGTAGTCATCAATCATGTGTACGTCGGGTATGGATTTTCATGAAACTAATCATCTACTCCAACTTTTACTGTTGCATCTTCAAACAGCTGAAGGCAGCCCATGACCCTGCGAGAACACCTGTTTGACGAGGAGTTCCCCATGTAGGTTAATAAAAACAACGAATAGGTCTAATTGTAATTGCAAATTAGCATTAAAAACTAGACATTTTGATGGCATTCACTTGTATTTGTAATGCAAAAGACGCACGCAATATCCTGTTGAAAAATTACTATCTTTAAAAATCCCGCTATTGGTTTCCTGGTAGAGACTGCAATAAAAAATCAATCGATAACTAAAGGTAAGAACAAAACATCCGAGTAAATGCTAGACCTGTAAACGTCGAAGAGAAAAGTAAAATTAGCTAATCATGAGCAACTGCATTCTAGGCCTATACGAAAACTAATTTTCAAAAATTCCTTCTAAGAAACAAGATTTCGCTTCAAATATACATCAAAATCAAATTATTATTATAAAGGATTGTGCGAAAGTGAAAAGTTCACTCAACCTTTTATGCTACAGGTGAACATTTCTCTGGGATTGACTTTCTTACACATTAAATACAACTGCCTAATCAACGTACCATACGATTAAAAATATTAGGCAAATCCAATTGCTTCACATCTGCGGGCAGTACTTTTTCTTCGCACATTGGAATTTGTACATTGGTTCGACGCATTTGGGAGATTAAAAAGTTCAAAGATAGTCAGTCTAGTTCGCAAAGATCACAATGCATGCCTACTATCAAATTCGAACATTATGTATAATATTATGACGAGGAAGCAGAAAAAGTAGACCTACGCTATGACAGCTGAGAAAATTACGTCATAATCATTTGTGTAAGAGTTGGAAAGAAACTAGGCATTTTTCAAGACAAACCAAATTAAATACACAAGTAAACTAAATCAAACTTAATTAAAAAATTAACTTATTATTCGAGTTGGTCGATTTCGCTGCATTCCAATACTACTGCCAGAAAATCAACTTTGATACTTTTTAACTGCTTATTAAAAAATGCTTTACTTGGAATTTCGGGCTATCTCGATGGACGTTATTTGCATACAAAATCTCTGGCAAATCTGAAATGTGTTGAGTGTCGCTTTGAGATGAATGACCCGTGTATGACGACAGATCATTAGCTGGCTTCCACCTGAAATTTAATCATGACCCTCCACTTTCTTCCGAAAATTTAAGTGGGAACATTTCTCCCCAGTTCAAAGTTTTATTCCCCAAAATTGGCGAGCGGGACCTCATCGGGCCAGAGAACGTTCGCGTACGGTCATAAAACTAGGTACTTAAATTGGTGTTTCGTCCTATCGGACCAACCAGGCAGGCCAACCGAGAACAACGCATGGTGCATAAAAAAAAACCAGAATGCTAAGCAATGGAGCAGAACAAGGCAAACAGTGGAAGGCAACAACCACCATTGTTATTCCAGGCCAATATAAAATGCGAGGCGTACCACTCGGTTCGTTTCTACCACACTTTTGCATTTACACTGCCTGCTAGCCTCCCCATCCAGGTGTCTCTGCAGGCGAAACGAGGCCTGCTTCAACATCGGGGTTGAATTCAACTTTGTAGGGCAAAGAAAACACACGAGCAGCTTGTAAAAATACCCCAGAGTAGGTCGTCCTGCTCCGCTTTGCCACTCAATTCGTTTTACCCACAGCAATTTGGAGCCGAATTTTGTACTTTGCTCCATCGCTAAGTATACGCTACAGTGGTGCCCCCACTTTAAAGCGCAACCCTAGCAACGCACCCTGAGAGCGGTACACGGTCAAAGCACGCCTACTTTTCAAATTGCTTCTAAAAACGCCAAATTGCATTTCTGAAACCAGACCAGGGCGCAGCGCAAAACCAGAGGAGGCCTACTTGGATAAGTAGCACCGCTTGAATTCATTTCGATAATATGGATCAAAACATTTTAGCCTTTAAAACCGAAAATTATCGCAACTAAAACAGTAAATGTTGTCTGACTAGACGTGAATTTTCAAGTGGTACATGCATCAAGTCGCACCAAGGATACCGAAGAATTTTGAAGACATTTATTATGGTCAAGTGAAAACATGCCTTAAGAAAGGAGGATAACATTAGTAAAAAAATCGCTTGCAATCTGCCAGCAACATTTTTGTACTTCAACATCAATGGGCGATTTTTAAGCTTTTGAATAATGGATTGTGAAACAAACTATCTTTAAAAAAACGTTGTGGTACATGTAAATGAAATGCCACATTCTCAATTCAAGCTACTGTAGTACATAGGACCGTCAAACAAAAACAATCAAACACTGTGTTTTAATTATATTTCATGTTAGGCATACATGATACGATTTTGTTATCCTACAAAAATGTTTATAGTTGTTGCTTAATTTGTTTCGCATTTGACTTCTAATTGTTTTTTTTTAAATGGATCAGACAGTTTGATTTTCTTACATCCGAATTTGGGAGTGTTACTATAAAATAAAGAATCAATGTAAGGTTCACACAAGGGCTTAATTTATGAAGAGAGCTCTTGGAATTAATTTCAAGCATGTGAAGAAGCAAGTGAAGAAAAAAGCGAGTTTTTGCTGAGCTAAGACAACAACAATTAACGCTGCGTATTTGAAAATTCACGCAAATATCCAGCCTTTTTTTAAAAAACTTTACCACGTTTATTTTTTTTTATCTAAATAAACGTGACATTTTCAAATAGTATAACAAACGAAAGGGGGTAAATTAAGAATTAGTGTTAATTAATTACTCTAAAGGAGGAAATATCATTTAAGTGTTAATTGTCACGATCCGCAGGCTTATTATTTTTTTACCCTGCTTCGTGGGTGTTAGATTCAGGTTTAAGAAGGCAAATTTGCATCAATTTGAGAAACAAATTATGACAAAAAACAAGGATGGATCTTACCGAAATCTTACGTGTTACATGTAGGTAGGTTGATAAACTACATAGCCTACTACAGTAACATGTAGGCCTACTTCCTTAAAGGATAACGAAGATGGCACTAAAATTAAAATTTAATTCGATCTAGGAGTCAAATTGTGAATTAGGAAGAACAGGTTGGCCTAAAAACTACGGAAATACATTTTTCTATTTGTCCTTCCTTCTTTTTTTAATTGCAGAAATTTACACGTGTTTCGCATTCATCGCCAACATGCAGTGTCCGTGGTCTACCACCTACCATATGTTATTTAATCAAACGAGAAAATTGTTGTATGTCACGAACTTACATTATTTACTCTTAGATATTATGCGTGCGCATTCAGTCGTATCAGAATAGACGAGCCGTTAACATCGTTTATGTCAATATTAAATGGCCATTAATAAATATTAACTTTAACAATCGGTAATTTTAACTGTTTGTATTTAATTTTATAGGGCTACATGTACATATGTAAATGCACGGCAAATCATAACACACTTAAGTAATATTGGGTTAAAAACCTCTGCCTTGTAAAACACCCGCTGTTTAATCTAAAACGTTCAAAGAAGCACTTCAAATCATGATTTACCGTAGTTAAAAACATACCACTGGACTAAGAAAAAGACATACTGTTACAATGCAACAATTACTAATTCGATAAGCATGTTCAATTTGATACTAAGCACGATGGTCTGATTTACACAAAAGCAAGAGGCAAACATGAGAATAATGGGGATACAGCCCACCAGATGGTAATGGACATGAACGATTATCTATTAAAACTGACTTTCATCAAATTAAAAGAGAAGTCCAATATACAAGCTTTGATGGTTAATGCTCGTCTTATCATTAGGGTGCGTCAGACCTCAAAAAACACCGGCCACTTAAAAGCAACATCGTTAAAACTAAGCTATTTCAAATTAAAAAACATGTTCAACTCTTTAAGATGACGGATGTTGCAGCGTTCTTCATGATGCAATAAACATGGGGAGAAAGTCAAAACGATCGGCTTATGGTTAAAGATGTAATTAAAAAAACATGTCGAACCCCTTGAAATAAACTCGGAATTTGGAGAAAGGGGTAAGTCCATAAAGCGGTCAGGATATTCTGCGACAAAATGACACGAAGATCAGAGCGGTTCTGGTCACTTAAGGTGGTCGGTCATTAAGGGATTCCAGCGCTCATAATCACATATCAGTGTGAGCCTCAATTCAGGAAATTTATTTCACCAGGGACTGAGGTGGACGTTTTTGACATTGACCATCTCCACTAATTTGAATAATTACACTTTGCCCAAAAGGCCCAATTACCGTTTCCAGAACTCCAATTTGGCTATTGTGATTAAAGAGCAGCGGCTATCGCAGGGGACATCCGAGGTCAGAGGGAAGATGAAGGTTCACAAAAACGGAAACTATGAACTAGAAGGGGGTAGGGGGACATCAATCGTCCACATCTTTGCCTCTTCCGAGTTTTAACTTCCAAATACAATGAAATCTGTCAATGACCTACATACGCTGTATAAAGACATCATTTATTGGGCATTTTGGTTTTTAATTATCACTTAAACGTCACGGACGATAATGGACCAAGAGAGGGGGTGTAGGAGGTCAAAACCCCAACTTTTTGATAGATGTTCCCCTAGCAGCCTGAGAATTTTATTCATACATCCACAAATCCAAACCTTCAAAACCCACCAACTTCCTCTTCATGACTCCACTATTAGCCTTCAGCAAAACGCCAGAAGGGCTGCGTTCCTTTAAGCGGTGTGTTCTTCAAGTAAAATCCCAGTTCAGTGTTCCCACTGAAATCAAATTTTCAACTTCCCCGACTCCCCCAGGTAACCTCCATGGATTATCTTTGGCTAATGAAAATTCCCCTGATTTTGGCGTCAAATTTTAAAATTTCCCTGACTTTTTCAGGTTGATCTTTCCTGACAATTCCAGGACTTCCATGTCAATGAAAACCCTGCAGTTTTGGGGTACCCTCAGTCGAATTTTCAATTTGTACAAAATTTCGTTTGCAGAGAAAGCCTCAAACAAACAGGAGCTAATCTTCTGAGACCAAAGTTTGTTATTTGTTAATTTTAAAAAAGGGGAAAAAAGCTCGCCTTTCTCGTTCCAAAACACGCCAGAGCCCTCGCGAGATTAAACAAATATTAAACTACTCTTCCAGTCGGTGTATCCGCTGTAATTACCTTGTTTATCCCAACCATTTTTTCTCCAACTTATTTTCTGTTTTCCTTCTCGTCACCGAAGTCATTGGCACCACTGCCACCACTGGCAAGCGTCTTAAAAAGGCTTGCCTCTCAAAATCCCCCTAAGAAGAGAAGAAGCGATCCATTTTTTCCCATCTGGGCTCTCATTGGCGGCCACGTAATGGGTACTGCCGCTCTGGCTAGTGGATGGAAGCTCTCATGTGGAAACGGCAACCATGCAATCTAAGAATTGCTCCATTAGTACTTCCTTTTTGCCAGGGCAGGAAAAAATTAAAAAGATTATAAAATCGCTACTACCACCATTGCGTGTGGTAAAACGCGGCCCGAAGACAATGGCAATCAAAAAAAAACCAGAGCCCAAAAAGAATGGCCTCTTCCTTTCAATGGACCACAAGCGAGTTCACAACTAACAGAGTAGGCGCCGGAAGTGGCGCCATTAAGAAACGCCGTGTAAAATCGGCCAACGCGATAAGTTACAGGCCTATGCACTTCAGTCACCCAGGGGTGTGTACAAGATTTGAATATTAAAATCAACGACTCTTCAAGAACCTACAAAATTCTAATAACTTTAGTAATGTGGTAGTTTAAAACAAAGCTAAGTATCAATCTAAAGAAACCGATATGATTTTCAAATTACTTTAACAACTTGCTAGCATACGTTGCATAGCCTATCATATTTAAATAACGACCATATTAATAAACGATTTTTAAGTACTTTAAATACCTCATAGACACCCTATCTGTGCGTAAAGCTCCAATCAAGGGCAATATTTAGTCGTCCAACACTTAAGCCGGTCTTGGTTACAAATTGGAATGGACAGAACGATTGGCACAAAAGCTAAACCAACAACATTTCAGATCAGAAGCTATGGCAATGTCCAACTTCTTTAATTCTCCAAAGTTTCAACAGATCCTCAGTGGAACGTTAATCTTAAACGAACATGGCAGCCCAGATGAAATCGATGTCAAACGAGCTGAGTTGTTGCAATGGAACCATCGCCGATCATGTGATTCGTGTCATTTGCACCATGTCAGGGTCCCTTCAGCCATCAACGGCTCTGCTAAGTTTTTAGCCCAAGAATTCGGCGGATTACGCATTAGCGGCTTAATGAATAAGTGAGCAGGATCGGCGAAGCCTAGCACTAAGTGCAGCTAATGTTTTAATTAGCGTCAAGAATCACTGCTTCATAAATTAGGCAAATGAACCTGCGACATTTGCAATATTCATATGCCAACCACCCCGCTGACAAGCGCTTCCATCTATTGCAGAAAATCATAAGCATAAATTATTAAATGTTTCAATTGAGGTTGCGATTCAATAGCGCCGCACGCACATCCCGATAAACTAACTGCGAAGGCTAATTTGAAGAAGGCGAGGAGCAGGAGGGCCAGGGGGGAAGAAGAAAATAGGGGCACGCAGGTGGCGCCCCCAGTCGCACTAATCATGAGAAACACCTGTGAGAATCGTTGGACGTGTTTTTTTTTTTCGCCTTCCTTCTGACGAATATAAATGCGAGGCAGAATTGGCAAACACGAAAACTAGTGCCGCATGGTGCTGCTGGCATCGCAATGGGAAATAAAAATCCCTACTTTGAAATTTGGGGGCAAACTTGCGAGTCATGGCCCAGCTGCGAGTTGGCGTGCCAAACTTGCGAGACTAGAAGTCGTTGGGAGGGAAAACTACAACTGGACTGAAAAATGCCCTGCTATGAAAAACGCCAAATAAAACGTTACATGCAGATAACCAGCCCTATCAACCGTTAATACGAAGCACCCAAACTCAACGATGAGATGGACAATAAGCGAGTGACATACGTAACTAGCAACCACTACGCCATTTATTTTTTGCCTTAAAAAAAATCCAAAGCGAGATGTGCAGGAAAAAAACTGGAAGCCTGCCTTGCAAATATGAATGGATGCCATTTTATGTCCTTTTTTTAGGAGTAGGAGGCATTCGAGTAGGAGTTTCTTTTCCACAAAATTGAGAAACCATGTTGCATTTTTTTTTTAATGGAAAGACGAGGCCATGATGAAGTTTCCGAAAATTGAGAGATGGATAAGGCCATGTTGAAACATTTCAAAATATGGAAATACCCTGTAAAGTAAACCCTCAACATTCCCGATTCGAGGCGAAAATAACGGCGAAGAAAGAAATAATAGCTTGCGTGGCAACACACGACCAGTTTTTGACCAAATCCTCACTAAAATCAGAACTTTTATACTCTGAGCACACCAGACGCGGAACTAGTTTGGTGGGGGTGGGCACAACTCATCCAAGTTAAGTGCAGTGCATCATGGGGTATGTCGTATATCAGTTCGAAAAGTAATGGTCCTGATCACCTATTATGCCAAAGGCTACGTTCACAGCATTTACTGTATTTCGTGATGACCCCTTAATATACTTTAATTTAATCTTACGTATTTTAATAAACGGACTAATGACTAAACCAAAGTTAAAATGAACAGCAAACATCGTTTGCAGGCCCAGGTTACTTTTGTCAAAAACTGTCACAGACGTCTGGATTTTAATCAGTTTTATAGGCCTACACTGCAGTAAGAAAAGAGCCTAGGTCTAACATCCATTAACCTACTAATCCGATTTCCATGTGCAAATTATTCGGCGCGCGTCATCTTTCGCTAAAATGCATTGGATAACTGTCAGTGCATTGACCTCGTAAACAAACATTTTTTTAAAATATGGTCATATAAATTATAATAGACAGCATCTAAAGGTTAAGGTCATTCCGGTCCGCCGATGGCCTTCCAACAAATTGAGTATAGATCTGCCTGAAGCCTGAACAAAACATTTCTCCATCAACCAGATAACACACATCAATGATGGAGATTCGAGAATACAACAAACTAGAGGGTGTCCACCAAATTTGTCACCAAAACGTCAGAAACCTGAAAAATGAGGTTGGAAAACGTTTGCAGGATTGACAGACAACCGTATTTGTTGGGTGAACGAATCAGCCTTTCGGACACCCTGTACAAATAGTCATTCCATTATCTACCAGTACTGTAGTACTACAACAAACAGAACTCGCTACTAGGATATTTATCTTATCTTTTGTAACAGGATTTACTTACGAAGGCCTTGATTTCTGTACATGTTTCGTTCAATTAATGGTTTTAACAGTTTGCATAAAACATGCTAGTGAATCCACTTCACCTTCAGAAAATTCAGGATTTCAGATTTTATTCCATAATACTTCGAATGAGGAGAAAGAAAAACGACAATTAAGATTCCTGGACTAATCACAAATAATCAGAAAACAATACGATACAATAATAATTTCCCCTTTAATCATAGATATTTTCTTTTAGCATGAATGGTCAATTGAAACAACCATCTCAAATGTCTCCTTCTCAGCAATGCTTTATTTGCGCCAAGTCTATTAGAGATTATTTGTAACCAAACCTCTCATTACAAGACAATCGGCTACTTATTAATGTTTGATAGTTCAACATTCAATATTTTTGCAACTGTAAGCAGTTTGTTGATGGGCTCATAACATCGGTTATAGAAATACAGTTGGTGTCATTGATCGTTGGTAGTTTTACTATTTCAAACGGTTAATGTTTGGTATTTATTAAAGTCCTATCTATATTTTCGGGTAAACCTATTTCTGCAGCAAATCCGAAGTGTATTTATGTCACTGGTCTTGCAGCATTTCAAAATGGAATATAGATATTTCCATTTGCTACACAAAACTACTGAATCATGTCGTGAGAAATTCCTGACAAGTTCTCATTAAAGAAAGGATTTTTTCCTTCGCATAATAACAATGACAAGCCATTAATTCGGATCGCCATTCCAACTCGTGAAAAACTATTGCTGACCTATTAGGCGGGTTAATTTTAACTGGCATTATTTAATTTGTCATAATTACCGTAAATGACTTTCAGTAGGCCTATTTACTCCAGCGTAACTAGGCTATTATATGGGATCTGGAGGGACGTGAGGGGCTTACAGTGTGCAATGTACCATATCAGTCGCATTCCTTTTCTACCTGAAATTGGTTCCACCAATTCCACCAATGCTTTTCAATTTCAATTCCACGAAATGATAATCGGACATTTTGCAAGTGATAAATTTAATGAGTGACGACCAGCACCTAGCACAGGACCGCATTATTTTTCGGCGGTTTTGATCTCTTCAACTCTGTCAGAAAGGGGATTTCGAAAAAAAAAAATTGCAAGCCTAATTAATTGTTGAAGTTGATTCATTCCCCCCCCCCCCGCCCAACTCGTTCTGTGCATATTTTCAAGTGGCAGGCATAACTAGATTTTTCCAAAGCAAGTAAAACTTTACATCATCCATACACTCTCAGACTGTCACATAGATGATCCTCGATTCTTCGAATAAAACTTTCGGATCGATGCGGACTCCTTTCAAACTCTTTCACTGACGAATATTTCTTAAAAAACACGAGAAAAAAAA
>JAQIXS010001842.1:0-26463 GCA_034700785.1 Rossiulus vilnensis | reverse complement strand
AACTAATGAATTGTCATTTTTATATAACCTGCAATTTGCAAGAAATATGCATCGTGCATCCAAAAGCGCAATATTAGACATAAATTAAAGACCATCCTTTAAATTATCTTAAAGTTCTAATACATACATTGGCATTTATATCTAACCTTCTCTTTGCAAGAATCTGAAAACTTTCAAAGACTTCCAAATAGCTGCCCCTCAGGCAGTGGTAATTGCAGTGATGGAAATATGATCCAGCTCATTTCATGGCTTTGCCAAATGTATGATAACCACACTTAAGCAAACCGCCTCAGGTAGTCCACGGAGCGAGCTTGTTAAACTTCCCCGGATAAATGGGACGGTGATCATTTTTATGTCTGACATTTCAATTATTGGCACATTATGAATGCCATTCGACGTATTTAGGTTATAGTCTGTCAGCCTGGTAATTGTTGCCGGTGGTTGGCACGACATGATTACATCCGTGCAAGAAATTTATTGCGAATGACATTTTATTGTGCGTTAACAGCAAACATTGTGGGCTGTGGCTGGAAACTCATATCATTCGCCGTGCAATGATGGTGGATTGCTGCAGGAGGAAAGTTAATGGGGATGTGCTTATCAGTACATCAGTATTTGTACCATGTGATCTAGCAATGGTTCTATGAATGCAAAAATGGATTAAACCATTAAGAAAAATAAGCATAAGGGCCACAGGAAAAAAGTGACCCAAAGCCAAACACAAAAGACAAACGTTGGACAAATAACTCATTTGTAGCTTAGTTTTTAAAAAAATGCTGTTTTATGAGTTATATTTTTAAGCATACCGTTTATGAAATAAAAAATGCAACATACATGTGAGCGAGCTTCTAAAAAATATTGAATATATTGTTTTCTTTATTTAATATGTCAGATAGTGTAGGAATCGTATTAATAAACAATTATTTATGAAAAGCAGATAAAGTCATAATAAGGAATTCATGAGGACGTTTACCTCCATTTGTTAACGGAAATGTCTTTTGCTAAATTAGTTCTGAAATGTTAAATTAAATTCAAAAGTTTTGATGGCTTTTTTAATCGTTTTGTTTGTTGTATTTAAATGCATGGTTATGCTAAGGAATTTAGTGTGACAAAAATCAAAAATGATATGGCACTTTTGATCAAAAATCTTCTTGAAACATTTAGCAAATATCTCAAAACCAAAATCGTTTGGAAGCATTTAATAAATTTGCTAACACCAAAATATTTTGCTTTTAGAAACATTTAGGAAAATGAATGTTTAAACAAAAAGCATCGAGGAAATATTAAATAAATTTGTTTTACCAAAAATCATTTGATAAGAATTTAGCATAAATATGTTTAAACTAAAATTTGGGAAACATTAAATGCGCATTTGTGTCTAAACCAAAATGTTTTGTAAACATTTAGTAAATTTGTCTGTACTAAAATCTTTCAAATACTTTTTGGTAAATTTGTTTAAAATAATCTTTTTGAAGCATGTTGTAAATTTGAGTAATCTTTCGAAAATATTTGTAAAACATTTACTAAAATTTATAGTTTACGATCAAGAATCTAATTAAATGTTGTCAAGATGTTTATATAATATTTCAGATGTTTTTCACACTTGAATTCGTTATCATAACCATTACTTTAAAACGTTTTACAACTGGTTATTGAAGTTTGACAAATGGCCAGAGTAATGCAGTAATAATTATCCTTAAATATTTATCCTTATTTTAGTTTGCGGAAACTAATAATTTTACTTGGTCTGAAGATACATATTACTCGTCTGGGATTAGACTTGAAAGGAGTGACAAGATTTACGAGCTTACGATGTCCAAACCCAGATATGAACTTTATTTGAATCTGGCAAATATCCAAGAAATGCTATAAAGTCGAAATTATTCGTTTATCGTTTATTTAACTGTCATATTTCAAATCAATCATTAATATCAGGCTCTCAATGAATGATTTTTTTAGTGTCGTCCGTCATAAAGCGCTGGTGTAGTCTATAGAATTCTGCTATCTTCCTATAAATAATTTCTTATATCTCCTTACTTGTATGTCAAATTTGATAGATCACTTCTGGTGACTATTTGCCAAGTTGGTACGCAATCAAAGAAATGCATTCATTTTATTTTTATTCACGATGACTGTGACATATGTCATGCTGCAATCTTCACTTTGATTAATTATGAAGTTACTCATCGAGCTTGAAAACTGAAATTAAATTCATTTTATCAACATTCAGGATTGATCCATCATAGTTTTTAATCATGACATGTATTAATTGAGATGATCTTGATGTCTTAATTGATGTAGATATTTTAAAATCAAAATAGAATGCTAGGAATGACGTTTCGAAAAATTACCTTTCTAAGTGTATTTGGATTAAAAAAAGACAATTTACACAACGTTTAATTTATGTTTATAGAGCTTTACACTGTTTTTCAAACAAGGTCGAAAATATTTCTAAAATTTGTTTAAGTGTGTTTGAATTAAAATAAACAATTTCATGAAATCTTTAAAAAATTTTATAAAGCTTTACTCATGTTCTGTACTTTTTTATTTTATGTTAATTGATGACGTTTTATGATTTCAGAAACGCAGGTCTTCAGGATCGTGATGTACTGAGCACACCAGAGGTGAGTAAATATTTCTGTAATTTGGGGCTTTCTTATAATGTTAAATAAAGATTTAAATAATATCAGTACAGATCAACGTTACGGGATTATTATCACTTTCAAGAATGTGATAAATAAGTTTCTATAATTATGTTTAATAACTGCATGCAAATATGAAATCCATATTCGTTTGTTCTGGTATGAAAAAAGTCTAATATTGCATTATGGAAAAAACATTACAGAATCCTAAATAAACTTTTATCCAAATCTGTATTTCAAACTGAAGGTTGGTAAGAACTCTCCACTTAAGATGTTTGGATAAAACGTAATGAGAATTCTCCGAATTCTGGTTTTATTTGGTTGCATTGGCTTTAAAAAAACAGGTTTTCATAACGACCAAAGTAACGTTTATTGTATGTTTGCCTGGCCCGTTTTCTGCAAAGAAAATATTTTTAAGCCGAATTTGTCTCATAATCCATCAATTGATTTCGTCTGGAAACGTTTCTTGAGCTATTTGTTACTTGGCAACTAATCTGATAGAATAATATTTCCACTGGCTGTTTTCATAAATGTTTCAATAAACGTCGTGTTCAAATGAATACTTTTACGTCGAATTTCGACCAAACATAACACTAAATGCCTCAAACTTTCCAGGAATTCTTTGTTGCTATTTTTCGTAAAACAACAAATTCGGTGTTAACCAAATATTTGGCTTTGGTGATGTTTCGCATAAATCATACAACTGTGTTAGCTGACTAAAGAATATGACTTTTAAAATCTGTATTTCCATCATTCCTAAGTATACTGTAGCAATGCATGTATTTTAAAACTTTTTTTGACTGAAAAATGCCAAGTTGTGATAGATATAATTTTTGTCAAAACTGTATTTCATGGCTAGAAAATGCAGACCCACTTTGTGTATTGCCGTCCCGTAAGACCTAATTCAAATCCCTTCTTCTGAATCTAGATGCAATATCCAATTTTTCATTTCCAAGGCCCATTTTACCAATAATCTAATGGATTTTGTCCAATAGTTTTCCTTTCTGAAGAGTAAGATATTACATATTAATATCTAGTCGCTTCGATACTTCCTGTCAATTTCCAGTTTTATTTCCTCTGAGACTTAAAAAAAATAGAGAAACTAGACCCTGAGGCATCAGAAAATATTTTCGTTTTCAAGTTAAGCTCACGGTTTCTGCAATTGTAAATTTATTGTTATTTTCTTTGCCTTACATGATAAAACGGCATGTCAGGCATTATTCTCTTCTCACATTTTACTTATTTCGTTCACTGAAAGAACCTTTCGCAAATTTAATTAAAGAAGTATCTCTCACACTGTGTTTTTATATATTTGCAAAAAAAATGAGCGTGGGTTGATGAGAGATTTTTTTTAATTCTCATAATCTCGCACTGAATATTTGCCTCGCTGTATTAAATTACGAATATGCATTCTCACTTATTATTAAATTATTAAAAATAAAATTTTAAAAGACTATTTCTACCAAGTCGACTTTTTTCATTCCTTGCTATATTGTTTCAGTAGTTTTTTACTATTAAAATTTGTTATTGCTATATTTAGTTAAGGAATCAAAGGGATAAAAAAATCAACATTTGTATCATATTTTAATTAATTTACCGATTGATTGCTTTTTGCATGAAAAATCCTTCGAACTTGAAAGTAAATTTTGAAATGTACACAAATCTGTTAAACTAATTTTCTAAAACCATTTTTAGGAGGCACTACTAGAATAAAAAATAGCTGAAGAATTAACTTCCATACATGCACAGATTTTACTAAAAATTAACCAGTTTTTACAAACATAATTTTGACGGGAATTAATTTAAAAATCTGCAACAAATCTGTTGAGCTACGATTTTTAAATACAAAAACACTGCAGTAGTAAGACTCAACAATGCAATATTTACGTTATTGTAACACGATTCTGTAGAGATGTATAAATATTCCTCAATATTTATTAAAAAATTTTAAAAATAGCTTATTAAGAAATCTACAGCAAGGATGTCGAACTACTTGCAATAATGCGAATGAATAAACAAGCATAGACGTTTTCCTATTAACAAATAAAAACATTTATAAATAAAATTCAAGACAAAAAAGGTTTTCGAAGAAATTACAAATTAAAACAATTCCATGGACACACTCGTATTATCCAGCTTTAATTATTAATCAATATTTTAGTATTATTAGCATTTTTGTAAGAATTGACGTTTCTGTTTATAAAAATTCGTATCAATACATCCTTCATAAATCTTTAATAAGAGTTTTGATAAAAAAACGTGTGCCAAAACAAGTTCAAATTGGTACACCTTTCTTGACAAATGTTTTTGGCAAAAATATTTACCACATTTTCAAATTTAAAAAAACATTTTAGAACAAAAACATTCAGCAAAAAAACAATCATTAAAGATTGTAACTTTCTAGCTTAGGCAGTGTATTTCTGTAAATCCTAATAGTTCAAGTTTTAGATTGTATTTCCAAGAAGTTGCTGATATTGGTGTAAACAGGCGATCTTAACGGAAATATTCACATGCCCTTTATCGTTTATGCCATGCTTGAAGAGTTTCAGTTTAAAGACATTATCATAATGCCAGACGGTGTACAAAAACCAAAATCCCAAAAGCTAAAAAGAGCTTAACAAGCTCATGCAACATTTTTCGTGAGGGGGATTTTTGTTGCGCTGTAATGAGTTCAATTTAAAAACAAACAGTTTGTCTGAGAGCTTCTAGGGCATGTCTTTTCGGTCTATTGGTCAGGTACATTAGCTTAACTGAAGTTCTTCGCATGTAAACTCAATTTTTTTATGCCAATATTATCTTCGCAATGCCTCCTTGGCTGGCATTTCAATCCAAGTGAAGTGAACCTGCAAGAAATTGATTTTTTTTCACCCTACATTTTCTCCTTTAAAGCCAATTGCATCGAAGAAAGGCAAGCATTGCTTAAAATGCATTGTGGTCAGTCTTAAAGTGACTACAAGCCTATAAAACACACGCATGGTAATGCATGGACCCTTGGGCTTTGTCCAGCAAATGGGTTTTCACGTTCTTGTAAAACTAATAATGCAGTTTTTAAACGTAAATTTACGTTTGAAATTCATGTAACGACTTGTTGATAGAAAATTAAATTTTGAGATTTTGGTGGCAACTTGAACGAGGTACCGTCCAAAAAAGTACTTTTAGACTTTGACCCCTATATCTTTTAAATTAATAATTCTCCTAATTTGCAACCCGCACTGTCACGTCTCGTGTTATCAAAAAAATGGGTGAAATGAAGTTTATTCGTTTGTATCGTAAAAGAAAAAGTTATTTTCATTAATTAAAACAATGATGTGAAAATGTCCTTAACAATTTACGACCCTTTTTGAACTTGAAAAATATTTTATATTTTTTTTTAAAAAATAACGTCCCATTTACACATACACGTGACTTAACGTTAAATTTTAATATAAATGACCAATTTTAGAGCATTCAATATTCGACCTTATAATTAATGCATAATCGATGAGCGGTACATGTATTTGATTTTTAATTTTAAAAACGACTTTTTTTTTCTAAATCTGATTGTCATAGAGCAATTATTATTTTTTAAACTCTTTAACCAGAGCTTGACGAGATTTGTCATGACAATAACTACATATCGAAGACGTCGGCCCTTTTCACACAGTGTGCCTCATTTAAGTACTATTTAGAGCATTAGAACATTGGGATAAATCCGAATTTAAAAAAATATCAAAGAACATACATGTAATTATAAATTGTGCTTGTTGTTGAACACAATTGAAACGGACCATTTTCAGCAACAATGACTAGAGATGTTAAACCTTATTCAACGAAAAATCAACAACCTGATGATTGCGTCGTGAAAGTTGACAATGTTATCAAAGCAGATCTGCAGATACATGTCCATAAAATCGCGTTAAGTAAACTCACTCTCTGTTCATGCCACTAAGCATCAATCAACAGAGCAACCAAAGAAAAGCTAGCTGTCTTTTCTAATCAAGGCAAGGTCTGAACATTGGTGCTCTTGTTTGTCCAAGGGGTTGTTGTGTACAAGATGTCATGCTCTTGTCATGGCTTTTGGGATGCTTTTTGTCATGCCCTTGCACTGTTCTTGGGGGGTTGCTCTGTGTTTGACTCTTTATTTGGGACATCGTTATTGACAGAAGCATGTCGAGAAAAAGCCGGAAATTGCAAGCTCTTATCTCGACAATAGCTCCATTGGTTAGAGATGCTCTGCTTAGTTTCCGGTTTTAATTAAATTTCTACAAACTCCATTTAATCGTTTGATTTTAGGGAACATCCTGTTTTGGAGCTTTGATACTTTTATGACGTTATCATTGCATTTAGACAAAATTATTAATCGTAACAAGCATTACATGACATGATTAATACAGAATATATATATATACATGCACATTAGATTCTCTGGTTCCTCAAGAATTGTACATTTTCTCTGAATTCGTATGCTTTTTTGGTATAAATTTAAATTAATATTTTCTAATTTTTGCGTAATTTTTTTATTTTAGAAGTATCGTTTTAATTGGTCTATTTTGATTTTTCCTTGGATTTTACTGAACATACTTCTGATTACTAAAATATCACGTATGTTTGCTATCATTTTTCTAATTTGTTATTCAGTTCCCTTTTTAACGTATTATTATAACTTTGCGCTACTTTTTAAAAGTATATTCAAATTTTTCCGTGAATTCGTATGATGTTTTGGTGTTAAATTTGTAAATTTGTTTTCGATATTCACACGTTTCTAAGATATCGTGTATATTTTAATTTTGTTTCCTATATGTTAATATAATATTTAAGCATAATATCATATCACTTTTCTGATTTAAAAAATTAAATTAAGGAATATAAAACATTTATTTTTTTATTATTTTAAGTGATTTTAAACTTTTTCTTTCACATTATTTCCTAGTTTATTTCATTTAATAACCATTGTATCAACTATCTGCATTATATTAAATTTTTAAAATTCTTAAAAACAATTATTTACATTTAAAAATCGTCTTAATTTTCTCTTCGTCTTGATTTTGCTTCTCATTCCTGAATCCTTCAAATTTTGTTATTATAGAATGTGTTATCGCTTATAGAAAATTACCAAAGATTACTCATTAATTAACATTTGTTAATTTCTTGAATCTTCCTGACCTGTCATGAGTTTGTTGGGTTTTTTTTAAAGAAAAACCCAGCAGATCGTGTGTGAAAATTCTAAAACATAAATTTGCTACAATGGCAGCTGACCACCACTTGTTAATGGGCTTTGTCAGTGTGTGTTATTCAATTAATCGATTCAATTTATTCGCCCGATTTCATTCTTTCAAATTATCATCTGACAGTATAATTTGATCAGTTATGGTGTGCTAGTCCACTCTGATTACACCGAGGAGCAATTTCGGTGAATTATTTCATCAAACAACTTCTCACCACTGTTGATCATAGGGCCTTTGTTTCGATGCAATTTCGTTTATTGATTTTTCACTGAGGTATACTTAATGGCAAGTTGAAAACAGGATTCTGTTAACATTATCATCTAATGGAAGGCAAACTGATTGGCTGTGGCCATCCAAATAGTTTCGATTACTTCCTCTGCGGAGTTTGTGAACGGAATTTAATACACATTTACTTGTTTGCTTATAAATTGATTGCAGTTCTGGTCATTGCTGATTACACCAGAGCTGTGGAAGGAAATCAATAACCTGAGAAAGTACTAGGTATCAATGTTTGGAAAGCCACTGGCAAAACGTGGAAATACGTTTTCTTCCTTTCTAAATATTGTGTTGAAGGTATATATGAGTCTATAAATATCCAAAATTTATTTATTTTTAAAGGGGATGATTTAAAAATTTTTTTTAAGAATATCCTGTAGCTCTGCAAATGGTTTACTCTGGGGTAAAAATATAGATGTTTTTTTTAGAAAGGATAACATGATTATTTTAGCATTAAGTCTTGGTAATAAGTATTCCAATGTTATAAATAGTCTAAAGTAAGGAAATTGGAAATATTTTTGTGTGTGAAAACGAATTCCCGGATAGAAAACCTGTACATAGGGACATATGTGGCATGATTTATACATGGTTAGATCAGAATCTGGCCACAAAATAACCTATATGGCCATATATGTTTTATATTTTCTAATAAGACCACAACTGTGCAAGTACATGTTCATTTCGTTTTCAAAATGTCAATACATGTAATATACAGAATAATACAGTAACGTATGTTCAAGTTAAAATTTGTAGAGAGATATGGACATTTTTATGGGATTGAATCGAATGTTTTGCATGTATGGCCAAGCATGCAGCCAAATATGGCTTTGCCTGATAAAGTCATATAACACATTTTCTATATGTGGCCATATATGTATGCAGTCAAATATGGCTTTATCTAAAGTTGATATGTGTGTGGCGATGTCAATATGTGACCATATAAGGACTTAGTGTTGTTTGTGAAACTTCCATGTGGATTTTGTCCATCCGGGGAAACCTGAGAACGCATTTAGCTTTTAAATACATTTCAGACACGTTCAACTCACAAAGGATGCATTTTTAAAACGCAATTTTTGGAATGGTTGAAGAATTGTCACGGATGACGTCGGGGGTTGTTGTTTTCCGGTGTGTTTTTGGGGTCAGCTTTAAATCTAATCTGCGAATGAAATGTCAGTCGGTCCCAAAAGATTTGAGGAGACATCCGTGGTATCATGCAATGACATATTTTCTTTTCCACCAAAGTTCCTCTGACACCACCTGTACCTCGGTGTGACATTAATCAGTTTCACGTATTGGGCCACACATAATGTCGGACACACACATGAGCGCTTTATTTTGTTAGTTCTGTAACGAAATCCTCCTTTGTCGAAATACTAATTCGATTTCCACATGGTTGGCACATAGGAATAAGCCCGGGTAATCCTTTTCCCTGAATTACATCTGATCAGATAATGGATCTGTTGGACTGACAAAAGTAATTTGTATGAGGCGCTGGCAGCGAACGAAGCATTGTTTGTTGAACAATTACCTTTTTTAGAACTGCAGTAATGACTGAAGATTAATGCCGGAAGTGGGCTGAGGAATGACTTCATGAAAAATCCCTATTTGGGTGCTACATGTAGTTTTCATGACGTGGTCATGTTGAAAATGGTAACTGATCAGGGTAATCCTGTTCGAGTGACGTTTCTTAAACTCCTGTCTTTATTTTAATGAGCAGTTTAGTTAAGATTAAGAAATCCCTGTCCTTACTAGGGCACATTTCAAAGAATTATTGGTATATGTAGATGTATGTGAAGACGGTAGATGAATCACCTTAATATAAAAAGTGATAAATGTTTAGAGGTTTTGTAATTTTGCAATTTTATGAATTAGTCTGTATAACAGTTTTGTACACACAGTGTAACATATTCTGAAATAATACATTTTCTATAAAATGCATTTTTTATTCATAATGTTGCGGGATGTATGCAGAATATCACAGAATAATTCAATTTACAAAATAAAATTGCGTAAAAATGTTAAGTGAAATAATTCGCAAGTTAATTGGAAAAAACAAACCTAAGTTAATGAAATTATACTTGTATAATTTTAATCGTAATTTCGATATGTTTAAGAATACGGTATTAAATTCAAATATTTTAAAACGTAGACATAAAACATGCAGTACATGAACCATGCAAATAACATGCTATTATTTTTGTTGCAATTGAAACATCTTAACGGAAATTGGAGCTTATGACATTTAATAATTCGGTAAAATATTTTTTACGTTGAATAGTATTGTGTGAAATTTTAACTTTGGATTAATAGCATGTATAAAGATGTTTTAAAACCTCAAATTTGATATATGAATTCGTATGATTTGTATAAAAAAATTGACATTTCCTTAACAATTGTAAAGAATTTGTTTTTTGGAATAGTTTTGCTAGATAAGTTTGCATTAATTTATTTATGACTTTAACATTGATCTCCTGACAATGACACATTGTCAGGAGATCAATTATTTTTGGTGCATGTTTTTGGAATATTGATTTTTTCTCCAAACTATGAGTTTTTCCAATTTTCTAGTGCAGTCATGCAACAGCTATTAGGGAAAATTGGCCAATTTAGGGTGGTTTCGTTCTTTAATACCTTAATTTCATTTCATTTTCAACTTTGTTTTACTCTCTGCTCTTTCTCATATATATATCAAATTGAAAGTTAGGAATAATCAGGATACAAATGGGTCTTTAATTTTGGTTAATAGCCTTAAACAGATGCAATTTCACCAAACAAATTGCAAGGCTTATTGTTCAGCTGCTTAACTAACTACAGCAGGCATTTCAAAATAGTAGATAAAACTTAGGATTAAATTATAATAAATGTTGGAATTTAGGTTCAATGACACCATGACCCAATTTTCTTTCATTGCAAGGGTCAACGCTGTTCATTTTTAAGTCTTTTGCATTTCTAGAAATATGCCAAATTAAAATATTAAAAAAATCTTTTGAAAAAGAAAATTGTTCCCACGTGTTCATCACATGTTTATTTTAAAATCTAAATTTGCATAAAACATATGAAGTCACAATTGTAAATAAATGAAACGATAAAATGATAAATATGACAAAATGATATAATAAAATATGATAAAATGTTATAATAAAATATGATAAAATGATAAAATTATTTTGGCAATCCCACCAAATTTAATCCTAATGTGTTCTATTCGAGCTAGTAATAATATAATCAAAGTAGTTTTATTTACTAGTAAATTATATGCGTGCTTAAAATTTTGATTTTCATTCGTTAGAATACTATATTTAAATCGACCTAAAAAGAAGCTAGTCCTGCAAAAAAATTGCGAAAACGTTTTTGATTTAAACACTTGTTATGATTGCTAAATTTATTTTTTCTGTGCAGAATTTGTCGTCCACTCGGGTCTGAGTTATTTTTATAACTTGAAAATTGTAACATTTTGTTATTCAATTCAACTCTCGTCCACTACAATCAGCCTAAGAAATGTCTGGTTACGCATATATATATATAAAATTAAATATCCTATCAAGTTCCGTTTCAAATTTAACGTAATTTCTATTTAACATTAAACCAAAAATACAAAATTAAGAACTCACTATTGACATGACATTTGCATAATGTCTGTCGCTTATAACACGCAAATTTTTGAAATAATATTTATAGTGATGGATTTCAGAAACCTTCACATCAGTACTACCCTAATCCAGATGCTGTAATCATACAGCTGATGCAATGTAGTAGTTGCACTCGATTTCCACGTACGTCAACCGAATCGCAATTCATGCAACCAAATAAATTGAATGAAATTCATGAGTGCGATGGTTCTGACTCTTGAAGAGCATAATCCCCCAGTGGATTTATATATTTTTCTGCGTATTGTCATCGTGCATCCCTGCTGGAATGTCGTTTCATCCTCCCACGCCTGTATGGTGGTTACCATGGTGCTTTCTGACGGGCTTATCAAGTGCATGGCAAATGCATTTTTGGCAAACATTTCGCAAATACACGGGTGTTTGCTCAGACAAACATCTGCAGTGTCATTCACGATGAATTCTTTACCATCCACTTTGTGCCATGACATCGCAAAGCTTGTTTTTTTTCTGCCATTGCTGCTGGTGGTTGTCGTTTGTTGTACGCCAGTGGTTTATGCCTGTTGTCTTTACAAACATGAGAAATATCAGCTGGTGCCAGTTTTATTCCTGCTAAGTCACGGATTTTGCATATTTCGTGACTTTATCTCTGTGACAAAGATCACTGGAAGTGTTTCCAAAACCTCTTTGATCTGGGAACTGTCAGTTAGTCCTCAGTGAAGTTTTAGGATTTCTGATTTCTGCAGTTCTTTAAAGTTTCTGTAAAATTGTAAACCAAAAGGATGCCAATCATGCGAGAACACTAATTATTATGATTGCTAAATTTAATTTTACTCATGTGGATTTGGTCGTCCAATAAAGTCTGAGTTGTTTTTTTATAATTTTAAAATATCTCGTTTAATATTAAAAAAAAGATTTTTTGAAGTAAATTTACAAAAATAAAAATGTATTGTTTTGTGTATTTTTTTAAAACAAAATATCATTACATTTTAAACGCTTTTCGTTTTCTGTTGCAATTATTTAGAAAATGACAGCGCATTAATGTTCAGAAACTTGAAAACAAACCTTACTTAATAACATTGTTCTACAGCTATCAATTTTATTCTTAACATGTTCTAACACAATGGTTTTATAATCTAAAGGCATGTATAGCATTTCTAAACATGGTATCTGTGTTCCAAATTAATCGGTGATAAATAATATATGAAAGCATTATTTTGCTAATTTTGTCATCAGGCGAATTTTTAAATAAAATTAATTTGAAAAACTATTAAGTTCATTCCTGTTAAGTAATCTTATTTATCTAATTCAATAAATTCTAAATTTTCTCGGTACTTTCAAAGAAAATCATTTGCATTATCTAAACAACTAATTTTAAAAATAATTGTTTTGCAGATAGCCATTTTATTTGGAACACGTTCGAACACATTAAAAAATCAAGATTATTCCAAATATTGCTTTTGAGTTACAAAGTGACCAGAAGACTTTTAATTGTGACGAATTTTTTTTCACATCAAATGCATTCCGGTTAATCGAAGCTGACATTTTGTTGAAGGTTTTAAGTGCAAGCATGTCTCCAATTAATAGAAATCGATCAAACAAGTGGCATCCCTGGCGTGGTTTATGAACACGTGATTTATGGCCTCGTCACGTGTCCGGCCTGTTGCATCAAATCGATGACACGATGCTCAACATGTCAGCCAATAAGCAGAGGGTTGAACCATTGCCCCAATCGATGAAATCCCCCCCATGACATTGGGACATCGCAATAGAAATTGGCAAATATTTCTGCTTTTTGGCATCATGTTTAAAGATGAGGCAAGCAACCGCACATAATTCGTTTAGAAATGCCAGAGGCAACATTCCTCTGCCATTTGCATCAGTAAATAAAAACTGACACGAAGTTTGACATTATACACGACATCAACTTCCGTTTCTGATGTCTTTTTTTATTTCGTTGAATTTTTGCAAGAATTGCAGCTGGCAACACGAATATTCAGTCGTGTTTTTCACTGGAATTTCAAAAGACGAAAGACATTCTTATTAGCCGATGGAAATTCTCTCCTAATTTCCCCTAAAATTTGCTTTTGTCCAATGAGCTGTAATTATTCTGA
The DNA here is from genome assembly GCA_034700785.1 of Rossiulus vilnensis. NCBI lineage: Eukaryota > Metazoa > Arthropoda > Diplopoda > Julida > Julidae > Rossiulus > Rossiulus vilnensis. Next base: position 12,622 of record JAQIXS010001842.1, on the reverse strand, counting down.
CTACTAATCGTCCTTAGTCATGCGGAATTTCTAATATCCACCTACAGTAAAAGACGAGGGGGAATTTTTTTAAATATTTCACCATTAGATGCCGAAGCTGAATTTGCATAAGTTCGAGACGCACTTTATTTGAATATTGCTCGTCTAGCATAACAAGTGGTTTTTTTAATAAAAAAAGCACAACGTTTTAGAGGTGAAAACGGTAATTTCTTGAAGTTTCATGGCAGAAATTACGCTAAATAAATGCGCCGATGGAGCCTGGGAATTTATCTTTTGACACGTTTGTTGGGTACTAATTTCAAGGTGTCTGAAATGCTCTAAACCCCGATGATTTAACTTGTTTGTTGATATGTAGTCTGTTTTTTTTTAAAGTTTAAGAACAAAGTTGTTTAAAGCTTACGTTTTAAACATTAAAATCATGATCACAATCTCATATGCAATTAATACATTGATTCCTCTAGTACATGTATAAGTTCACACTCAAATTGATGTTTACCTTAACATTATACAATGCAAAGCTAATAATGCATTACAGAATAAATGGATTTCTAAATAATAAGTGGCATATGCGTTTTCAATTTCATTTGAAATACATTTACAAAATATATTTGGGAAACATATTCATATACGCTCTAATATTATTTATAAATTAATCATACATGCAAATGTATTCGAAACAAACATATCATGTCTCTGGGCGCCACAATTTATTTGCATTTAGATTGCATTTAAAACCAATATTTACTTTAAATTCAGTTTTTTAAATTCTATTCAACATCCATTTATTTAAAATAAATTCAATTGTTTTTCTACATCGAAATTGATAGACCCTAACATTGCTTTTGATTGAACACATCCACGTAAACAAATTCATTTTTATCAATTCAATTCCAAATGCATTTGATTGAAAGCCTTTGGGTTTATTTAGTGTTTCTACGAACTGAAAAGGCTTTGAATGGTTTGCTCTTTAATTGAGCGAATTGCTAAAGCCATAAATGCGGCTATGACTTGAATAAATTCAGTTTAAATGAAATTTGGTCATCCAAGTTTCCACAATGCATGCAAATCAATACCAAAGAAAAACACATTTATTCAGCAATATTATGAAAGAATTAACTAGAAATAACCAAGGTAACATTTAGTAAACACGACAAATTAAATATGTTAGCAACATTTCGTTTAATTTAAAGTTCTAATTTTAGACTTTGGTCGTTATGTCATCTCTGTGAGAAATCGACTTGCCATCTGCAATACAATAATTTAATGCAGAAATAATTTACTGGGTTGTTTGTTTTTGCTTGCTTGGCTAAGGTTCAAACTAGAATTCTACTATTTTTTTTTGGAAATCTATGTTACTCTGGTGGATCTTTCTGGGTATCTTTTTAAACAAAAGACGATCGGGGTCATCATGTGATTATCGATTTGCCCTTCTCTTTTCATCCGAACCTCCGTTCCCCTTCCGGTTAAAACATTGAGGTGTCCTCCCCATCGCCAATCTCTTGCATCTTTCTCTTGTGAAGACCAAGTGAGGCTTGGCAAACTAGATTGGTCGCAATCTGGCAAGCAATGCCCCTCTGATGGAGATTGTTTGAGGGTTAAATAAAAGCGGATTTATGTCGCTCTAAGCGACGAAAGCTATCTTGCTTTGTTTAAGGGGGCTTAAATGTAATTAACCTCCCTTTTTAAACACGTCGTGCGACAGTATCTAATAGACCTACGAGGTCTGTCTTCCTGAAGCATGAAAAAATTAAACTGAAACAACATCCATTGTAAAGGAGAAAGACACCGTACGTGATTGCAATGTAAGTTTCATGGCTTTATTTTAGGGGTCAATGACAGTTAACTGTAAATCGAAATGGTTGTGAATTCAAATGAAAATATTAAATTGAACTCGCCTCATGTAAATATTAATGTAAAAATATATTTGTCTGTGTATTTTCACAAAATAAATGTTAACGACAGTCAACGATAGTTAATTTTAAATCCAAATAGTTGTGATTTCAACTTGCTTCATGCAAACATTGGTGTGAAAATATATTTGTCTGTGTATTTTAACAAAATAAATGTTAACGACGGTCAATGGCAGTTAATTTTCAATCGAAGTAGTTGTGAATTCAAATGGAAATATTAAATTGAACTTGCCTTATGTAAATATTAATGTAAGGAAATATTTGTCTGTATACATATATTTTAGCAAAATAAATGTTAATCAATTACGTACAAAGTATCTGCAAGCAATTTAATTTTGTTAATAATACAAAATCGGATGATTTTGGAAGGTATCGACACATTTTTAGTTAAATATATTGGTCGTTATGTTAATGGTCAAACATCTTTTGCTTATTTCAATGTTCAATTTTGCTATAAAGAATATTCAGGAATTAGTAATTGACTCAATTAATAACAAAAAGAATTGTAAGTTTTAGTTATCTTTAAAATATCATCTTTCGGTAAAATAAATAACAAATAAATGTCATTGGTTCTTGCTTGAAAATTTTAAAACTGATACTTTAATTAATACTGACGAAATAAGTGATGTACTTAATATTACATTTTCTAAAACCTAAATACATGTACATGAATGCATTGAATATCATCTTTGAAAAAAATGTTCAACTCAATGCCATGGATTCATGCTTGAAAATGTCGAGACTAACATTTCCAATAATAGTCACGAAATTAATAAATGGTAGATTACAGTACAAAATATTTTATTTAAATATTTTTTATAAATAATGTTCACAAAAAAGGGTATCGGAATTCCAAATGAAAATATATGGAAAACCAGATTGGGATTTTTACCAATAAGATGAATCAGATTAACTAAAGGGTATACCTCTTTTGGCTATTTTAAAATATAGATAAAAATTGCCGATAAAAAAATTTAAAAATGTAAAAAATAATAAATAAATGTAAAGGACAAGATAATATTTTCGAATATTAATATTTAATCACTTTTAGTAGCAAAATAAATGCATGGCACTGCAGTCAACCTTAAGTATTTAATCCATTTTTAATTGGCTAGCATATTTATATTGTTATTTTGTTTTAAATGTTTTACGTTAACATATGTGATGTTACATGCATATGCTTTTTAACAATAATGTTGATTTGATGTTATTGCTTACTACAGATTTACATTTATAAAGCTAGTCTTTAAACGTTCGTGACAAAGCCACACACTGTTACATTTATCTACAGTATTTATCTAGTTGTGCAAATATTGCATTTTCTCATAGCTTGAGCTATCCAATCTTTACTGAAATCCAAACAGTGTCTGTTGTAATTTTTTGTATGCAACACTAACTTCCAACATCAATAATTTGTCTTCATCACTCGCCTACTATCTAATTTATTTATTTTATTTATTGTTTTACTTTTGATCTTCTTAGCTCTTTTTTTTTGCATACACCTTAGTGAGCATGTTGATCCTACTTTAAGAGAGAGAAATTGGGTAAAAAAAATCGATACGAGCAGAGTATATCACTTGAACGTGAGGAACGAACGAATAAAAAAATGAAAATCTGGTTGTAAAATATATCTATTTGAAATACAGTAATCCCACAGTTTTTTACCCGGCACGTCTGCTATAAGATTATTTGAGGTAATTTATTTCTTGATGTATTGAATTTCTTTGCAATGTTACCATTGGTATTAATGCTCGACTGCTTTTATTATGTATTTTTTTAAGTATGTTGGATTCTTTCAGCTTCAATTGCCTCATACTTTAATTATAGAAAAAAAATTGCATTAAGTCCATGACGCATATTGTCTGGAAAAAAATGAGATGGAGTGAGCATAAAATGTACTTTAATATTTAAAATGTTTGTAAAAAAAACTAATTCCAGAAGCTTGTCCTCATTTTCAAATACAGTCGCAATGCTTGATTTATTAATTTGAGAAAAAAATCACTGAACAATGTCCCATTTTAATGTATGGGCCTAATTGTTATATCTTATGGCAAATATTTTTAAAAAAATACGTATAAAATGTGGGAGATACATTAGAGACCAACTTATAAAGTTCAAGCTTTATGGAAGTAATTACAGGTGTATAAATAGGAAATGCATTATAAATAATACAAAAACTTATGTTCAATATAATTAAAGTGTAAAAATATAATTAAAAATATACTATAAATATTTTATTGTTATTACAATTACACCTTTAAATCTAAATTTCATTCGGGTTATGAGAAACGTTAAACTTTTTACTATCTAGAACTTACCATTTATTATTTATTCTAATTCCACCATTTATTACATCAAATGATGATTTAAATACTGTTTATTACGCAATAAAGACATCGTATTTTAGTAGAACTTATTTTTTCATTACTTGTACTTTAGTAACTATGCTTAATAAACTACTTATATATTTCGCATACAGCACCTAAATTTAATATTTAAGGAAAACAAATAATGGACGTTTCCGTTATAGGTCATATATTACGTCTAAAATATTGTATAAATTATTAATCAACGACATGAATAATATTCTGAGGATACTTTGTATCAGGGAAATTGATATGCAAATTAAATTCTGAATGAAACATTGTTTTTTTTAAGATGGTGGTAATTCGAAAGTGAATTTCAGAAAACCTTTTGAACCATATAACATCTTAAGCCTAAATTAAACCACTTGTCATTGTACTGATTTTCAGCATCGGTCATCATCGTTGATGGACGTTTTTGTCCTTATTTGGCCTATTTTTTTCCGTGTGTAGCTGGTACAAATGACAAACCTCAAGTAGGACCACTGACACTCGTTCGTTGTCTTATTGATTTTTATTTTAGTGCTCGTCCTAATAAATACACAAGACTCTTGCTACCTAATCCTGATGGCGCCTCTCGATTCTTGGATTATGAAAGACGATGCCGTGGGAATGTTTGAGGCAATACGATGGCAGTGTGTGTCTGCAGAGGCTTTTTCTATCTTAGATTAGATTTCGGGGGAAGGATCTGAGACCTGCAAGTCAGTATTATGTGCCTAGCATTTCAAGTAGAAGTTTTTCCTCCAAAAATATCCAGATACACAGTGTTATCTTGTGAGGCGGAAAACTAAAGGTGTTTCTGAGGCTCGTGTAGTTTTCTGGGTGCAAATTACTGCTCTTGTTGTTTCATCATTCAAGCAGCACTTGCTCAGTTCAACGTGTTTGTCATCAATCATTTCTAAAGGAAAAAATCAAACTAGTTTGCACACTGTTTTTCCACATGGATTCAAGAATTATGCATGATTGACGAGGTTTTTGTTTCCATAAAAAATATAATGGTGGATTAAACGAATTGGGAATATTAGCACTTTAGCATTTTGACAAAAACCCTATTGAGCTATCAAATTAATGGAAAATTGACTCTGCATTTAATATTCCAGATTTTAGATATTGTTTAGGCAATATAATTTGCATCACTAACTACAGATTTTAGTATTGCATATATTGATTTTATTTACCATATTTGAGAACACTTTCTTTAGTGAGTTTAGAAGTTAAGATATTTAGGCTATTTATAAATGTGTTTAAGAAATAAAAATAATAATACGAAATACTGAACGTTATTCTTGCAGAAAATCAAGTGAATTAATCAAGGTTTCATTTTATTGCAGGCTTAGAAGTTGAATTGTTTCATATCAAAAAGTTCAGTAAATTTGGTGAGTTTCATTGTTCTTTTTACTCTATTGGTACAACCAATCTTGTGCATTGTCTATTGCAATATATTGTGGAGTTTATCATTCTTGTGTAATTCATTATTAATTACCAAATACACGCAATTATGTTGCCAGGATAAAGGTAGCTAAATACTATCATAAAACGTAATTTGTTGTTGTGGCTAAATGCCATTGATCAGTTGCTGTTATAAAGTGTAAGATATTAACTTTTAATTTTTTTGGCAAGCTTGCAAAACTCGAGTGGCATTCATCTGAAACACTGCCATCAGAGAAACAACATAGAGCAGCTGGGTACTTTTTAAACAAACTAACAAAAAACCTTGAATTTCAGCAGTTCTGGTCCCTGAAGAGCAAACGTTGGCATTGAACGAAATGCTGAGTATAAACAGTTTTGGTACCCTTAAGAGACTCTCAGTAAAGTTCGCAGACTGGTACGGATTTGACGACTCAGGTGCTGCTTCACAGAGCCCCCCTGAGATTCTTCATTGTGCCTAAACAGTTGAAAAATATAAATGATATAGTGTATAGATTTTTTGAGTTTTTGAGTGTTTAACATGTTTTTGAATATAATGACGTAACGGCGTTTTACAAAACAGAATTTTCCACACTTGCTAAAGAGAATAAACCGAGCCAAAACCAATAATAGATATTCAGCTTATAGATAATGGTCCAAATGAAGTTTGTTAATTTGCCTAGACAAAAAACAAAACCAAGAAAACAAAGCTCCACAAAAATTTCATTAAAGTTACGTTAAATTTCAATTGAAATTCCACATTTTTTTCTAACATGACGTCAAAATTGAACACGAATGACGTTTATTTAATAGATCATCAATTACTTCATTTGGGGGACATAATTGCATTTCATTTCTTTAAAAAATCAGCTACCTTCAACCTTCAACGTTCAGTGACATTTTATAATTTTGATAACTTTTTAAAGAACAGGTTTCTAATTAATGTTATTTCATGATTAATGGTATCCTGTACTGTCAGTCAGTTTGATTATAACTACATTTTCGCAAGTTGTTGCAACATGCAAGGTGCAAGTGCAGACAAAAAACTGCAGTTGGTTTCCAATTCTCCATGGTTTCAATATTTCATCAATTATGAATTGGCAAGAAGGAAAACAGGTAAATTTATCTTGTTTCATGCTAGGGTAATTGAGAGTTCTGCCATCTGGAGAAAATTCCGGACACTTATTTCATGTCTTCTGACAGGTTTCTTGCAGGAATCGGGTTATTGGTATCCCTTCCCCTTTAAGTTCAACACAATAAATGATAGAAGATTGGTGGGCAGCTAGCATTTAATTGCGTTAAGTGTGCTAAACTGGTGCCAATTTGTCCATTTGGTTGGCTTTCTAAAACAGTCCTTTCATCATGGATGACTCTCCATATCCAATGTTCGCCACACCAGTTTAATGGAGCCTTGAAAAGCCAAACAGTGGGATTCCCTATATGGCAAATTAGGGAATCCTCAAGGGCTTTATCAGTTTTCAATGGAAATTTCCACTTAGCCCCTATTCAATTGGTCCTTTGCCTTTTAACATGGGCTCAGCTGGAGATCGCTGTTCATGCTCTTCAGCAACGGAATTTTTAATTTCGTTCCCTGCAAGCCTAATTACACTGGAGGGAAATTCATTTCTGCCAATTCACTGGCATCACGTGACCCGGTCTAATGGGAAACGTTAAGTGCCGTTAAGTTGTTATTAAAGAAATGAGAAAATAGTGAAATGCTCTCTCATGAATTGAGTGTGCCAAAAAATCAGGACGATGTTTAGTCACATGGCATTGTACACTACTGTGGAAAACGTTAGTTTCATTCAGAGACCATGTGTTGCACAGGTTTAACGTTCTTGTCAATGAAAAGATGATGTTGTATGTTGCTAGAACCTATTACAGTACTGTTTTATTTGTAAAATTGCATTTATAGTGCATTTCATCAATGGTACTTAATTTTAAAACGTCCAGTTCATGGAATGTATGTATGATCATCTGTTATATAGACATTGCTAAGTTGGCAAAACCGATAAATGACTTGTATTATACTTTAATTATATATTTTATTACATATTGAACAATTAAAAAAACCTTTTAAACATAAATACTATGTTTTAAAACTATTAAATACAATTTCCAAATGATCTTACTTAGAATACGGAGCATTTCAGTTTCACTGTGCTCCTTTGTGAATTTATTTTTAAAAACTGACAATGTGAGTGTTTAACAATCAATAAAAAATAATTCGAAAGAGTACAGTGAAAAATTAATGTAACGTATTGTTATTAATTGTTAATGATTTGGAATTGTTGTTATAAGTTTTATTTTAAAACGTCCTGTTTTAATATGGACGAAACTGTAGCTGACGATTAACTTACCTTACAGAAACATGCAATAAAAACAGCACTTTTATCCTATTCGTCAATTTTAAAAGAAAATACAGGGTACATATTTATTTTTTATTATTGGAATCCTTCGTTATGCTGCCCAACATCAGTAGCGTAAAACCTTTTTTTTTATTCGCATAAAAACATGGCTTTTTTCAAATATAAGTTGGTGCATATGATGATTCAACAAGCCCCATGCGTGATGTGGCATTTTTTTATACATATTTCTTATGTATTGATGTTTCAAACAATCTTCTGGCAGCCCATTGAAAATCCTAGAAGGAAGTGCAGTTTACCTAATTTACTGGAAATTTCTGGGTGGATGTTGGTCGTAAAATGTCGGATCAACCACAGGCGCACACACACACACAAGGCGTTTCAGAAGCTGCCAACATTACTTAGGTTGCAAGCCTGACAGAAATGTGACTGTAAAAAACTAATCGGTCGATGAGACCTCGTTTATTGACCGCACTCAAAGTGCAACGTACAATGTTCAGAGGCTGGAGAGAGATATCACTGGGTTTATGGTTATGCTATCCTGTTGCGATATCAACGTAGAGACGCACAGGACCGATTTGTAGTTTTTCATTGTTCCCACAGGTCGTCGTTATGGCCGAGCACAAGGGCTGGTTGGGTTAATTATGTTTGCAACTGATAGGCCAAATGAAATTGAAAAATTGGGTTTTTGCATTGCTTGTTGCATTTTACGGAAAAAAGTTATGATGGTGTTTCGTTTTATGTATCTGCGTTGATGCTCAAGTAGATGCATGAAGTGTTTCTGAAGTAAGTTTTGAAATTCACTTGAAATTTTCCGCTTGGAATTGTAATTCTAAAGGTGATTTTCAAACACGGAAAAAATCATATGCATTTTTTAAATATAAATTAGGGAAATGTAAGTACTATGCATTTAGTTTGAGACATTACATTAGGTTTTTATTTCAGCTTTAGTAAACGTTGTATTAAAATACTAGAAAAATGGGTTTAAAACATATCATAGTTTAACACTATATTATAAATTAGATAAGAATGAATTGCTTTTAAATGATTTTGTGTGTAAACACCATATTTTTAAACTATATTTGATAAGAAACGGTTTGCAAATAGTCAGTACATTGTAATTTATTGAAGGTTTTTTAAATCGCTTATTGTGCTTCATCTGTGATTATAATATCCATTATAGTGAATCACAGTTTACAGTTAGCGAAAAATCCGATTGGACAGTAAATTCAGAAAAATATTATTAAGAATTTTTTTTTTGTAAAATCGATAAACATGTTCTGACAGAGTAAATGAAGGTCAATTATTATTCATGTTGAATTCAGACGCTTTTCCAGTAATGTTTATAACATATTTGCATACAAATATTTTCAAATGTATTCGGAAATTTTCCCAGATCATTTGCTTAACAATTTTAAGTAGTTACGTTTCACCATGTGGTTTTATGGTTTGGTTAGGTTTTGTGTGGTTTGGTTGGCTATTGCAAAAATATTGAAAAAAACTCCATCTAGTTTCTTAGCAAACGTTTATAGTTGAGGTGCTTAAAGTGGTGATAAACTGGAAAAGACTGTAGCTGAAGAACAAAGGTCGAAAAGAAACCGGAAATAAACAGTGGATTTGAAGTTTCAATCTAGATTGGACTTCTTAAGAGATTCACTTGAAGAAGGATGTCCTTTAAAGTCCTATCCCAAAACGTGATTAAATCCTGGAAAGAGACCACTCACCTTTATAAAGTAAAATCACGTTGTTGGTTTCCAAATCCAAATCGCACCTCTTCAAACTAAATGTATAAAGTTACAACTCGGAGAGAAAAAATAACAATATCCTGGAAAGCCTAATAAATAAGCATTCGGTAAATATGCTGAATTATTTACCAGGTTACCTCCTTTATGAGGCCTCCTGTAATGAATAAATAATTTTAGATATGTTTTTTTTGCCACAAGGAGCTTCCACTAGCTCAGTGTATTCACCTGACATAAATTGGTAATGTAATTGCTTTTCAGATTATCTGCTGTAAATGAAACTTTGCATATAGACCACAATTTTGGCTCGATTACCTCTTTATTTTTCCCAAAATTGCTTTTTTTTCTTCCAAACTCTGCCTGTTTTATTGTTGTTGTCTAACAACGCCTATTTGAAGCTGCAAATGCTCACTTTTACTATCTTTGAAGGAACAATGGCTTATAGCAGCTGTTTTTCATAACAATAACCATAAAAATCGTTTTATGCAGTGGGGTTCTTTTGGGGTTGTACCTGAATTGACAGTTTGTTTTAACGTAGAAAATGATTTCGTTTTCTCGAAATTAGTCTGAATTTCTTGATCGGCTGGATTATTTCAAAATATAAATAAAGTTGTTAGTAAGCATTCCGAAATAGCATAAAAATTCGTACTAATGCAAATCGACGTTTTATTTTATGGCAAGTAATATGAAACAATATTGTGTGAACATAAATTTAACAGCACATGTCAGCATGGTGACATGAGTATTAAAATGTTAACACGTTCTGCCTGTAATAAACATGATTATTTTAACAATTGCCATGTAAATTTATAGAGTGGATTAAGATTAACAATAAAAAATAATAACAAATTCTTGATATGTCAACTTGATTGAATAGCTCTAATAAAATACTAATTTCATGTATTCGGATAAATGGAAATAAGCATGGAATTTAAATTTAAATTCATGAATTGAAAATTTTATAGTTACAAGAAATCAACAAGTAGTGACATGTACGCTTAAAATACTGACAACAAGCCATTTCCAAAGAAAACGAATTTTCCAATGAGGCGGTTTATTTTACATATTTTGACATGTTATTTAAACATAAGTGGTTTAAAATTTCAAAATAAAAACTACTAAAACATTTCTGAATGTCAACCTTTCTTAAAATTATATAATGAGCAATAATTTTACGTAATTGGATGACTAAAAATTAAATTCCGAATTGATAATATCGAATTCTGAAAAGGAAAATTTGCAGAATCAAGAAATCAACAAGTAGTCGAATGCAATTAGCATAATTTGTTTAAACTTGCCTATAGGAATATGTCGAACGTTTCTGATGACATGTAATGCATTTGTTTCGTAATTTAACTGCTGTAACTTCCTGTTGTGTGCATTTATGTGGTTCGTTGAAAATGCATTTATAAGAGCGTGTGTTTTGTTGCATTTTTACAATATTTTCAGTCAAGATACATGACTGATGACCATGTCTCTGCCTGCTGTGGTGATGTGTCATGTCATACAAAGTCATTCCGGATGACACTTGACAAGCAAACGTGAACATTTTGCAAATATTGTGCACTGGGCCTGGCAACCGTTGCGCACATAATAAATGGTCAATCTGATTTTGGGTTTCAGCGTGGATGTACCCAACACCGGGGGATGTTTGTTCAGCAATTCTGTAGGTTTTTCTGACATGACATACAGGAAATTCACAGCTAGTAACACCATGCATTTTCACTCCATCAAAAATTGATTTTTCTGTGATTTCATGTCGCTGGGGCAAGCCCTTGTTGGGAATCCAGAAGTAGTGGTTGTCATTTCCGGTCAGTGACGATCGGAGGGCTATACAGCTGCTCCTAAAATTCGCTCTTTATTGGCCCATTGTGGGACTCTTGAAGAGGAAGCTTATCCTTGCAGTTTGCAACTTCTGCCTTCCAATATAACGAGGAAATGTTTTTTATCAAAATTGCTTCTAAAGGGAAGCTGATATCTAAGTAGGCGTAAGTTTCGTTTATGAATGTTAGAAATGTTGCCGTTTTTTTGATAGTTATAAGTTTATTATTTAGTATTTATATTTTTCGTTTCTTACATATCACAGTATTAGTTCGACTGATTAAATTTCTAGGCATATGCACTATGAAACTAATTATAAAACGCATTTTTCTAGAAATTTATAGCCCTTGATTAGGCCTGTCACATGAAATTGCGGCAAGAATCTTTGTTATTGCTGCATTTTTTGTTTTTAATTTGTTTATGTCATTTGACAAAATTGTGTAAATATTTAATATTTAAATTTTCTTGGGTCTTAAGTCACTCAAAATGAATCTGTTCACTTATCGAAATGTCAAAATGTTGCTTTTATGCGGTTTAATAGTAAGGTTATATTATTTTTTTTAAACAAAATTCAGCTATGCTACGTTCAAACAAATTGCAAGCAATAGATAAATTCTTAATTATTTTAAAATAATAATGCTTTTAAAAGAAAACTGCAAGTTTAAAAATACTAAATAAAAAGCTTGGATTGTAAAACGATGAAAAATGTTTTGTTTGTAATTTCATAGTGTATTTTGTTAAAAAAATATTCTTAATTACCACAAATGGTTTATTATTGCTGTTTAATGTAACTTTAAGTATATATATACTCATCACGAGGAAAATTTACATATCATATATATGATATGTAAAATATCCCTGTGATGATCAAGGACCAGGAGTTAGACTATCTACTTTCTAATTGTGGATCTAATATTCAACTAACATTGTTAAGGCATTAACTTAAAGTTACATTGAACAGTAATAACAAACCATTTGTGGTAATTAAGAATATTTTTTTAACAAAATACACT
>JAQIXS010001841.1:0-26467 GCA_034700785.1 Rossiulus vilnensis | reverse complement strand
GTTCGAATATTCGAAGTCAAAATTTATTTTGGGTTTCGAATAAGCGAATGTTCGAATATTCGAAATACACAGCACTATTCGTTGTTACCATGTCATCTCATGTTCGGCTAGTCCGCCAAAGAGGCATTTAATCTACATGTATATGTAAATAGGTGATACAAATAATGTTTGATGATCTAAACATTACAGCGAAGGTCTTACACCTTTTTATAATTAAGAAGCTTGACTATTATGTTTATTATACCATATTATTTAATTAAACAAACAAAACTTCTTATACAAATAATTCAGCCGTTCCATTTTCTTTTTCTGTATCGTCACCTTTTTAGTACTACCACTGCTCACAGTCACACCGACCAGTAATAGCGTTTCGTCAGGTAGATTTGAAAAATGCCCCAAGAATTCGTTCCCCAAAAACCGCGGACAATATTTACTCAAGTTTTGAAAATCGAAAATGGATTGTTTTTAATGTATCGATAGCATTTTTCCTTGATTTGCGAAAGCAATTAATTAGTAATCGGTTTTCTTTGCACAATCGATGTGAAAATTTTCCCTCTGCAACAATATTTCTATTGAAAATGTTACAAAAGTCACAATCTACTGCTTATTTTAAGGTGCACAATTAACCCCGCCCAAGCCGCACATTAGGGCGATAAAACTGCGTATCTGGTAACACTGTGTTACGTCGAATCACAACCGGCCACCCCACCTACTGTCCAGTCCTCGCTCCGTGTCACTCTGCGGTTTGCGTCTTTGGCGGTAGCAGTTAGATTCAAATTCAAACCAATCAACGTGAACGTGTGTCTGTGTTTGTTTATTGCGCGAGTGCTCGTTAAAATGGCGGTATCGTGTGAGTTCTCTTCGGTGGTGGAACTTTTGAGTAAATTCCAAACGCATAACATCGATGCGGCCTGGCTAAGCGCGGCGTGGGAAGATCACTCTCAGCTGGAATTTTTGCCCGCAGATTATGAGGAATTGCACCAAGACACAGAATGGAAGAACATTTTAGATGCAACGTGTGAAGAAGTTAGACGGCTCGTACTCGTAGAATCGCAAAATGGAGTGGCGGGAAAAGCTCAAGCACCTGTCCCAAAAGCTGTTTCTGAAGGAGGGCGAACCGAGGAGTTATCCGAGCATGAAAATGAAGAAGTCGCATCTTCCTTCTGGGTAACCCTAGTTGAAAATGGCATCAGCATTAAAGGTGTTGTTATCGTCACTGCATGGCTGATTGAACGTGGATCTGGCCGGACGTCCATATTCCCCCACTGCCAAATTGCCCTTTACGCAGCGTGTCTCTACCTTGGGCTCATTTGCATTCCCGGCAGCAATGCATTCCGTCTGTTTAACCCTTTGCTATACCAGAAATCGATTGATTTATTAACCATGGCGAAGCGGTTCAGCAGTGAAAACATTACCAAATGTGAGTTCTGTCATGTACATTGTAGTCCCATCTTCATTCCAGCTCTGTTGGTAAACCCAACTCAAATTGCAGGACTGTTTCACTTATAGTGTGTGCATGTGATAGATGGCAAACCCGAATCAAGCATTGAATTTTGATTATTTAAAGTAAATCTTAGGATTTTTTTCAGGCTCTGCAAGTGGCAGTATTGGGAAACGGAAACGCAATTATGCCAAGAGAACTGCTCAGCGCAAATCCAGGGCTGCTGGTGGAAAAAACGCAGGCGAAGGAGAGCAAGAAGAAGGACCAGAAAGTGAAGAAGATGACAGTATTCAGGACAGGTCTGATACTGAGGATTCTTCTTTTAGTGTTCAACGGATGAAATCCTTGCTTGACAGCATGCGGCAATTACTGCGGGATTTAAATCTTCTTCTAAAGTCCTTCACTCTCAAACATTACGCTCAGTCTTTAGAACATACCATACAACGTTTAACTGAACTGCTTGATTACGAAGGGAAGTCACACGCTGTCGATCTGGGATCATTATCAAAGGACATTCGTGATTGCCTGATGGTGCTATGCACGCAGTTTCATGGACCCATCAAAGCGACAGTAACATTAGTCATGAAACGCATGTTCCATATGCTGTTGTCCAATGCTACTCATGCCATAATCAACTGTGTGTGTCATTTGGTGACGGACATTCCTGATGGCATGGCTTTACCAGGTGCACGCATTCTCATTCAGAATATGTGCGTAAAAGCGCCAGAACGAGCAGATGCCCGTCACAAGACGTCCTCAATGATTTTGGTGCTGATTGACCAGTTAACACCCCCTGCATTCTTCGGTATTGTGGATTGGTTGCTTAGATTCATGCAGAGCCCAAAGGTGAACTCACGCATTTTTGCAATGGAAATCGTAGCCCTCATTCTTGGAAGAAAACCCGGTGACCGATCCTTATCACATCTCCTGCCAGGTGATGTGCAGAACTTGTCGGGCAAGTGCCTTGGTGCTGTCCTTGACCGCTGTTCTGATATTGCATCAACTGTGCGATCAAAGGCACTGGCAATTTTGGCCAACTGTGTGACCACCGAGAATTCCTTGGCGTACAGTGCTGTCCTAATGATATTTGCTCCTGAAAGATTGTTACAAATTAGAAGATCAGCATCAAGTTTACCAGTGATATCTGAACTGCCAAATGATAGTGTACAGCAATCGACTCTGAGCTGCCAAAAAACTGGATCTGAGGTAAGCTCCCCAAGCTGCAACCAAGAAAAGAACCCACGTTTGAATGGTGCTTTGCAGGGTTTTGTTGTCACACCAACCAGTGTCATGCCAACACTTTCTGAGCCATCAAAATCGTCTCAGGAGAGTCCATCTGGAACTGATGACAGTGCCCTGCAGGTTATTCATTTTTCGAGTGAACTGCCGACCATTCATCTTGTAATGGAACTCCTGAGGGATAGAGCTGCTGACAAAAAAGTCCACGTGCGAAAAGCTGCTATTCAAGTTCTGCAGAGAGTAATGGAATTGAATGCTGAATGCCTTTCCCCCGAGAACATCCAGACTTTACAAGAACGCTGTCGCGATACATCTATTTTGGTGAAGAAACAGAGTATGCAGGCTCTTACGGCTATTCTGCTGTCATACCCTATGCAACAAAATTTACAACAGGCTTGGATGCATGGTAATTACCCAACGATTATATACTGGTTTAAATCTTGAGCTGCATTGGGAAAGGGGGAGAATAGTAGGTAACAGTCTAACCCCCAAACTTCTCACCCCTTCTCATTGTGTATTGGCTTAAATGGCCAAAATGTGACAAATGTCAAAAGCATTTTTCCAGTTTACTGTTAATCGGTCAGGATTTTTACTTCATGTTCCCTCTAATCCATTATAAATTTAAATGGGCAACCTCACTACTGACATTTATCTGACTAATATTTCTAATGAATGGGGAATTCGTGGTATATCTGAATTTTAAAATTGTTGTGTTCCGTGAGTACAGTTAAGGATGTCACATAGCAGCTGTGATCGGTGGGGAATCACATAGATGTATGCTCATGCTAAATTTCACTAAGACTTAATGTAAGATTAGTAACATCATTTAGTTAATTTGACATATGCTGTAAGTTCATGAACTCAGTTGATCAAAATGAATTTTTTAATTGTATTTTTATATTTTTAGGTGTTTTGCCATCCATTGTGGATCCAGAAAATTCCATTCAAGAGAAATGTGTTGAAATGATTGATGATGTGTTACTGAAAAACGTAGTTGGATATTCCCAATCAGTGAGTTTGACCCACACTATGGCATGGGTTATAATGAATGAGATTGCACATAACGAAAGCCACTTCATCAAGGCATGGCGTTTTATCCAGAGGGCTTGTTTGTATATGGCACGATCTGGAAAACTTAAGTAAGCCTGTGTAGATATGTATGTATTTGGAACAACTGCTGAATTCCCATTCGGGTTTCAAATTAATTTGAATTCTTTATTTTATTTATTTTTTTTCAGAAAAAATCTTGTTCAAGTTTTGCAATCACATATAAACACGGCAAATGATGATGCCACCTGGCTTCTTTTGTCAGCACTTGCTCAGTGCACTGATATAAAAAAGTCCGATTTTGTGTACTCATATTGGGACACACATCAACACGAAATAGATAGGCGTAGCGTCACTCTTATGAATGTTTTAAAGGTCATGTCTGCCATTTGCAAGCACTCGGATGAAACAACCGTAGCAAAATATTTCAGCAGCCTTTCAGCCTTACTGGAAGAACTAGCATGCTCCTATAAAATTATTACAACACTGGTGGAAACAATTGCAAAATTAAGTGAAGTGAATAAAAGCAAGAAAGCCACCACGATGCTACATAATGTTTGTGGAAACGTTTTTAAGGTGAGAATCATTGAATTAACCATTTATTGCTAATTATATCTTAAAATTGATTATTTATGTTAATGACACTGGAATTAAATTTATTCTACATATAAAGGGTTTGCAAATGTACATAAATGTTACCTACAATCAATCAGTTTGCTTTTTTCAATTTGCCAAGTAATTTTTTTTTACTAATGTATTAGTTAAGGTAGAAGTGCTTACAAAAATTTTAAACTGCAGCTGTTTAGTTATGATAATTACAAAGTTGTAACATGTAAAATGTTTTTTTTACACCAAAAAGTTCTGTCAAATATGTATTTTTTCGTTTTCTTTTCTATAGAAATGTGACCGATACCTGGCATCAGTTTTCTTGACTGAGGCGAGTAATTTAAAAGCAATAGATGAGGAAAGCGCCATCAGGCATCTCACTGCTATAGCAGAAGTTGCAATGATACAACCTAAGCTTAAATCTGAACGAATATGTATAATATTAAAAAGCATAATTGCTTCCAAATGTAGATCTCCGCAAGGTTTGTTGTGATCTAATTTTGCCGCGCTTGAAAGTAAAAGTGAAGAATCACTTTTGTAAAGGATTTTTGTTGTTGTTGTTGTAGCTGTTGAAAACGTTGACATCTTGGGATCACAAGAGACGCAATCCACCCAACGCTTAGTAAAATTTGGCATAGGCGCCCTCAGCCAGAGAATACAAAACTTTGCCCTCATTTCGCTTGGTAAGTTTCTTGACCATTACCACTTTTCTGGAAAGATTATAAAGTGAAATGTTTTTCTCTAATCGAGCTCGGTAAGCCTTCATGTATGAAGCCTAATTTGTTGTTTGATGATCATTTATAGGAAAACTTTGCCTCCAAAACGAAACGCTGGCAAAGGATTGCACGCCTGCTTTAGCAAGAGTGCTGGAGACAGCAACTGATCCGGTTGCGCGAAACAACATAGTGGTAATTTTGGTGGATTTGTGTGTTAGGTATGTGCAGCTTTTTTAAAAACTCTAGCCTTGCACCCTGATAAGTATGTAATTTAATTATTTTTGAATTTTCAAATTGTAGGTACACAACCATGGTAGACCCATATTTTCCATCTGTTACTGCCTGCTTGAAAGATCAATCGTTTATAGTGAGGAACCAAACATTGACACTGCTCACGCATCTACTTCAAGAAGACTACATAAAATGGCGAGGCTCTCTGTTTTTCTGTTTCGTCACGGCATTGGTGGATCCATCTCCAGCCATCCGCACGTTCACGGAACATGCCATACTTCACATTCTCACGAAACGCCATCCTGCGATGCTGTTCCAACATTTTGTGGAATGCTTATTCTTTTTCAATGCTTATCAGGTTAGTACTGAAACCATTGGAAGTCATACAGAAACTCAGGGTTCACCCAGACCAAAAACTGGTGAAGTGAAGGAGATGGAAGTCCCAGGAAATGTTATTTCGGGGGGAACCCTCAAAATTGATTTGAAGGCAACCTATTTAGTGTCTTCTCCTCCATTATGAATTGCATATTTACAGGGTCATCAGACGTACAATAATATCACTCAGTCGGAGAAGGAGGCCAAACTTTTTTCGTTACCGGGTAACAAGAATGCAGAGAAACGTATGACGCTGTACAAGTTCATGTTGGCCAACATGGCTGACGAGCACCGGTTTCAAGTAACAGCAAAGTTATGCCAAGACATCCTTGGTGGCATTGTTGGCAACATGATCAAGCTGAAACTTGCCAACGGAACCATGTGTGCGAATGGTCAGAATCTCGTCAGGGACACGCTTGGTATTCTATCTAGTGATGAGATCAAGTTGGCCACATTGCGCAACACTCCACAGGACGAATTCGAAGATGTCGACGCAGCAGCAGCAGCATTGGCCACAGCCAAAAAAACAGTAGTCTCCCAAGTGGTCAAGAAAAATGTCATAGAAAATATCGTGCCCATTCTCATCTCCCTGAAGCACAAGCTGGAAAACCTCCACTCGCCACTACTGAAGGATTTGATGCTTTATCTTAAAGAATTGGTCAAAGGGGATTTCAAAGCGGAAGTTAAAGAAGTTCTCGGGGCAGACAGACAGCTCTCTGCAGAAATTGAATACGACCTGAAGAAATTCGAGCAGGAGCAGACAGCAGAACAACTGCTACAGACTTGCTATGCATCATTGGGAAATATATCCATTGCTGCGAGAAGTAATGGCTTTGCTCCTCAAGCTGTAGAGGCCCAAAACGATGTTCCAGTCCCCCTACAAAACATAAACACTGGAAGGAAGGATCCGGGACCTGCGTTACCATCTCAAAATACTTCTGCCATTGGAGACATGGTTAAAAAACCTGCTGGTACACGAAAGTCTACTTTTAGAACTGGGGATGAACTTGCCAGTGGTAAACTGGACATATCATTCTTGCCTGTGGTGCAACTGGAAAGACTGGACTGCTCCAATTTGCAGAGTTGCAAAGTCTCTGTCGCAAACGATTCCAAGGCAACTTTGTACGATGAGAGGTTGGCTGATACTGTTATAAATTCACCTCCGCCTCCCAGAATATCAAGGCGCCGCAATACATCCCGATCCAGAACAGCTAATAAATCGCAGGAGCAACATTCTGCTGCAGCATCTGCATCCGATGTACCTAATTTAACTTTAAAGCACACGGATCTTCCATTACCACCAGTTATACCAAAATCGGAGCCAATATCACCAGGTCGTGTCCCTGTTGTCGATGTCCCTAACACGCCAGCTAAATCGGTTGTTGAGACCAGTTTGTTGCGTGTAATCAGCACGCCATTTTCCAATGTCATCAGCCGAATCACCCATATGACGACTGGAAATTTATCGCCAATCGCAAAACCCCAACATGGAGATTACCTACTACATCTGATTACCCCGGAAATGGCATCAACCCAGTCTCGACAGTGGGATGTCGTGCCATCTGTAAAGCGACCCACTCTTGCCCCTCTTATTGAAAATGAAGAGGTCGACAGCTCTTAAGTGAAAATGCTGTCTGAAGTAATTATATTTTCCCAACGTATCTTAAAACCTGTCACTTCAAATTTGTAATAAAAGCTCCCTTAGAAAGATATGCTTTTATATATTTGAAGTTTAGTACTTTTTAGTCACATTATTTTAATCTTAACATAACCTAAGAATCTACATTATTTGGAATTTAGCAATAGCTTTGTCATGTTTTGTTAAAAAAAATGAAGTGTCTGCTTTTGCACAGGAGAAGCCTGTACTAAACATCTATATTGTGTTGCGTAAAGTGCTTCTGACAACCTTGTGTACAGCACTAATTACATTTTGTAGCAATAAAATATGGGCCCAGTTACATTGAGACCTGTGTTTACTTATTTTATTGTTTCAAATAGATTTACATTTTAAAATTTTAGTGTGGGAAATATAACTAAATAGATGGTCCCTTTCCTTAATTTATTATATGGCAGTAGGACTGGTTTCTCTGTGATATATCGAGTGTACTTATTCCCTTGCATAGTCATATTTAATCTTTCAGGTTTTGTCATTTAAACCTCATATCTACAGAAAGATAAATATGTGATGAAGTAAGTATCATCAGGCATTCAGAAAGCTGTAAGAAGTAAGAGAAGAGGTTTGTGTTCCCTACTGTAACACCTTAGTGAGTCCATTCCAAAGCTATGATTTAAAATTCAGAGGTTAATAACAACTATTTTTCTAAATGCTGTAATCCTTTTAGAGAAAGTTATTCTAACTGAAAGCCATTCTTGTATACATTGTACATGCCTGCTGTTGTCAAAATCACAACTAGAAATTGCCAACTTTCACAATTTATTTTTGATATCGTTGCTCAACAAAAGAAATTATTACTGTTTGGAACTGCTAGCAGCTCAAACATTTTCAATTAAAATAAACAAGGGCATCTGTAACTTCATTTATGTTTCTCAATTTATTATAAAACTCAGGTCTTCTTCAACGATATGATACAAATTGAGTTCTTTGCTTCTTTAATTTTTGACCATCTTCCGAGTCTGTGCTCTTGACCTACTCCAGCCACCAGAAAGCTCCCATTGCTTGAGAACTGCAAAGCATTTATGAAGCCACACTGAAAAAAAAAGGAAATTCATTGCCAGCGCTATGAGTGAGTGCTGATCTTGCATGTTTAAAATACTTACAACTGGAAGTGCAAATAATGGATGCAAAGAACGGAAGCCAATTCCACATTTCCATAACCTGATCTGGCCATCAGAGGATCCTGTTTAAAGAAAATTCGATTTATTCTTTTTTTATAATTAATAATTCATTGTAGAAAGATACCTTAGATAACTCACCTGAAGCTACTAAATCTGTATTCTGTAAGGGTGCAACTGATGTAATCCAGTTTGGCAGACCATTACTTGCACATGTTCCATGTGCTGCAGCTGTGGAGACTAATGGCTTCTTCTTTTGAACTCCCCAAAGTGCCAGTGACCTGGAAGGTTTTCAAAACTTGAGATAATTAATTATAGCATTTTATATGACACCTCCAAATAGCCTATAGACAATTTTCTGCTTTATTTCAAAAATGATTTCTATGTATTAATCTTATATCTATATATTAGCTTATTTTATAGAGATGCATTACCCATCATCACTGCATGAGATGAAATTCTCTTCGTTGATCAACCTTACACTCTCTATGGAGCCAAGATGCCCATTAAATACCATCTGGGATTCCTCCACTACCTTCCATATACGGATGGTGTTGTCCCGACCGCCTGAGGTAATGGCCCTTTCACGATTTAGTGCGTCGATACCCGAAATGGAATCTTGATGTCCAAATCTAAAATTATACGTAGTATGATAAAATGCACTTTTTAGTCATTTGTTGACATGTAAATAATCTTTTTACTCACAGCGTCTCCACATAAGCCATTTCATCCAAATTCCAGACTTTAACAGACCGATCATGTGAGGCACTGAAGAGCTGGTGTGTTCCTTTGCGAAATGCCAATCCCTGTTTAAAGAGTATCAGCAATTTTAAATGTGACATTCGTAGATGTAATTATATTGCCTAGTTTTTTTTTACTCCTGCGTAATTATATTAGTAGATCAAAATTATGACAACCTTTTTTTTGTTCGTAATTTGGTTTTAGCAAAACTCGCCCAAATATTTAAAAGCGTTATAAAGCTATTTACAGTAAACATTACTCAAAAATTGCCACACCAAATATGCCCTAACTATGATTTTGTTTAAGTTTCTTAAAAGTTGTCCTAAGCTACGCAAAAAATGATCCCTTAACCAATTTCCTGCTCAAGCATGAGCTGCAACTGCTCATTGGCTGTTCGCACTTATTTGGCAAGTTAAAATTCTATTAATCTTAAGCCTCTATTAAAATTGCTTACAGATACTCCGGCACGATGTCCTCTGAATGTGTGAATCAGTTCCATTTCTTCAGGGTCCCAAATGTTTATAATTTTATTTTTACATCCAGTTGCCTGAAAAAAGTAAATAAGGTATACTGTCTACTAATGAGATTTCATTGATATGTCAGCAACTAAAAATTCACTATTTGCTTACCAGAAACTTAATGTCAGAGGATATGGCCATAGATAAAACGTGATCAGAATGACCTTTGCTTTTCACATCTCCTTTGCGTAAGCCAGGGATTATTTTGAGGCGCATTCCTGTCTTGCAACACCCTGCAAGAAAAAACAAAATAAATATTATCACCATTACGCCAAAATCATTATAAAACAATTGCATTGTAACACCGAAAAAAGTAACTGTAATTTGTCCCTTACATTTAATGATGGAGCAATCTTTTGCAGATGAATAGATGTATTTATCATCCGGAGAAATTACCAGGCATGTTGGTGATAACTTGTGTCCTCTAAAACTCCTGATGTCTGAAGCTTGAATTTGTTTATACTATAAAATATTTAGTCAAGTTTACAGTAGATTAGATTCATGATGAAAATACTAAAGTTCAATATTAATTTTCTTTAAAAAGCCACCGGAATGTTTAATTGCATACTTGATCAGCCACTTTCCTTTGCAATTTACCAGTTTGCTCCAGCTGTAAGTGAAATAATTGGAATGTCAACGTGCTAATCATTAGGTGCTTTTCTCGCATTGAAACATAAGGTACTTGCCACATCTTCCTTCAGACGATGAGCAATAACATCTTTGTCGACATTTTTCAAATCTAACTTGTCTGCTTCTACAAAATAAAAAAAAAGATTATTAGGCATCAATTAATTTAATATATTCTCAGTAAAAACAATTGCAAGTTTAAGATATTTACACTGGCCCATAATACTCAAAGTAGTTACACATGAAAATGATAGGCTATGCCAAATAATGACAGCCAACAGATATTCGAGTGGGCTAAATAGGCATGTGAAGAACTAAGTTTATATTTACCTTGTCTTTCTATTCTCTCAAGAAACTTTTTTGCTAGTTTCAACCTTTTCTCGGGCGCGGTTTCTTCTTCACCAGAAGACGAGTGAACATCGGGAACCCTTTCGTCAACCTGACTTTCATCTGAATCGCTCGGTATTTCTTCATTCAAACTGTTCTTCTTTGGAGTTGGTTTAGAGGCTTTTTGATTGCCATAATTACTTTCATTCGCTGCCTGTAAACAAACAAACTCATAATTATCACTCATACGTGTCTAGTAAGCCTTATAGCAGCCGTTATATAAGTGGATAGTTGACTTAATACAGTAAAATGAACGTAGGTAGGGCCTACATAACCTTTAGCGATTTCAAATTCATTTCACAAACAACTCCAAGTAACGATTAGAACTTACCTTTCGTTTTCCGCTAAATCTAGCCTTTTTATAAGCATTTCGCTTATTTGGGCGAATTAAAAATGGCATAATTGTTTCGATTTTCCAATCAACACGTGGAGACTCGTTCTTCCATAAACAAGGTGCAGACCTCAGTGGACAGACTATGCTCTGGTCCACTCATCTCGCGATGCGTTCTCTAGTTAGGATGAATTTTAACTTCGCAAGCGACACTCTGCGACCAGTACAACAATCGGTATGAAATTTTATAACTATATTAAATGACGAGCATAATTTACTAAAGATTTATTTCTTGGAACAACTCAAAATGCCCTCGAAAATATTATCATGATGATTCATTTCCTCGTTTAATTATGTAGTTGTTTTCGACTGCTTAGTTAGGAAAAACTTCTCGCCGCTAATCTACCGAGTTGTTTTCCGTATCCGGTTTGCGTAATCGAGATGGCACGCGAGTGAGTTTTATGTTGCCTTATTTTTTCTTCTTTAATTTTTTGATTATTTTAAGTTATTTACTAAAAAGAGACCAGAAAGAAACTAGGCGCATTAGCAATCAGAGCTGGTAAAGCCACGGTTAGTATATGATTCTTCTTAGTGATATTTTTTTTTCATTTCTAATTGACGCGGAGCAACGTATGCTTGGCGAAAAATTGAGCACTTTTTGCACTTACTTAATTTGAT
The DNA here is from genome assembly GCA_034700785.1 of Rossiulus vilnensis. Classification (NCBI taxonomy): domain Eukaryota; kingdom Metazoa; phylum Arthropoda; class Diplopoda; order Julida; family Julidae; genus Rossiulus; species Rossiulus vilnensis. Next base: position 14,737 of record JAQIXS010001841.1, on the reverse strand, counting down.
TATAAGTATGTCACTTCTCAGAGTTGGATTGCAACATGTCTGTTGCGATTATGAAAGGCTTCCACGGATAAACTATTTAGTTATCTTAATATGTAGTGTAACTTTCTTTTTATAAGTATGATTCATTTACCAATCTGCACATTGTAAAAGTGAAAGTCAACAAATCGGAAACTGCCCCTTTCTGAGAATTTCTCAAATCATAAACGTTTACTCCTCCCGAGTTACAGAGGCGCATTTTCCTACAGTTCTAAATACAGACCACGATTAATGTGTGATCTATGAGGATAAGAAGATTAAAAGGTACAAGATCATTTTCTCTATGACAGGTTGTTTTCAAGTGCAAGTTTCATATGCTGAAGTTAACAATAAAATGTTATTCAATTCAATTCAACTCAGTATCCTACTAGTAGAAAGTGATATGCCATGCGGTAGGCGGGTGTAATCCATCAACCCAATATTATTTGGTGATTGCCACCTCAATGGGGTGTACACCAACATCATTGTAAAATGGAATTTCATGCATTTTAAGGCTGTCCTTTGGAAGAGCATTCCAACGTCGAATAGCATGCAAGAAAAAGGACTAATATTACGGATCCGAATGTGCTCGGAGTTCCATAAGTAAATAAATCACTACGTTAGGTTATGATTAACTTATATAATAAAGCACTTAAATAACTTTCATGTAGTCCTACCCTGCAGCCCAAATATAGTTAGCGTTCAGGGTCTCCCTTAGCCTTCAGAACTGCATCAACCTGTCGAGGGATGGATTCCACAAGATGTCAGAACTGTGTTGCTCCGTTCTGCATGCAAAGAATTTCTCAGTTGTTGAAGATCAGATTGTGGCTGGGGCAGGTGGTAATAGCCCGTTCTATACCATCCAAAAGATGCTCGATGGAAATGAGATCTGTGGACTGTGCAGGGGGCAGGGAGTGTGTGCCATACTCCTCTGCTGTAGGATACACGGCTGCCTTGAATGGAGGACAGACTAAATGACTTCACAAATTGACAGAAAAAATGGCATTAAAATTGGTATCAGAGGGCCTAAGGTGTACCAGAAAAACAGCCTGCTCTGCTGTCCTTGACAAGATCGTTCAACTTTTTCTTGCTGCTTGTGCCAAACTGAACCTTTCTAAACCGACTTTTTTCCAGTCCATAATTGTGCAATTCCGATTCTCCTGCGGCCACAGAAGTCATGCTTTTCAGTTTTTGGCTGACAGCACAGGTCTTCTACTGTTGGAGCCCCTCAGTGATGGTGTATCGCTGAGTATTACCAAATCACACTGCAACGTGTCTTTCCCATTCATAACGTTGAGACTAAAAAATCGTACACCATCAGGTCCCACTCTGCAACCTCAACTGGCCACTAGCTCATGGTTTATGCTGTAGGCAAACCACATCCATTATTTCTCTGGGAAAGTACCTCAATAATCGGTCATGACCGTGTTCACTTTCCAATCACTCTTCGGTTCTTCTAACTGTTCTAAAAACTTGTAATTTAACTTGTGTATACATTTCAGTTAAACGGATTGACCACACTACCACATGGTATCTACATGTACAAGATTTAATTCTTGTTTGGCTATATCAGTATAAGTGGCTTCTAGGCTATGGTGTTTTTTGTAGTATCATCATACTAAGTTGAATATGGAACTGCTGAACGTTTTTATATATAATTGAACTAAGTTTGGCCAGACAACGCTGTATGTAGGCCTAGTGAAGTTATTTTGCCAATAAGTAAATAATTGCTTCGATGAATATCCCACACTGATAAGCATACATGTAGCTAAAAGTTGGCTATTAACCAATAGTCCACAACTAGCTGGCCAAGCTTTAGCAAGATGAAATAAACCTGAACACTTTTATAATTATCAGCGGTATAGACCTACACATGTGTGACAAATTTATTGATTTTCAGATACATGTATATTTGTTGTTTACTGTAGGCCTATATAAAATTCTGCTTACAGCAATGCAGATTTTATTTTTGTCTATTTTGCACTGATCACAAATATGTAATTTGTAGATGAAAGAGTAGTATAATTACTAGAACGTCAAAGTCACTGCTACTATCCAGCAGATTCTCACTCCCCCAGCAATCCTAGTAGGCCATTGATCAGAAGTCGCTGAAGGCGCCAAATGGGCATCTTACAAAGATGCCCATTTATTATAAGATGCAGAAATTATAAAATAGGGATTCATGTTCCACTTGCCAGCTATATTTATAGGTTTAGTTGATTCAGAAAATGTCTTTTTGCAGTAAGCATAGGATTAGCCTACTGTACATTTGACCTCATTGCAGAATGCTTACAATGTAGGCCTACCTTCAGTCATTAACATACTGCATTTTACTCATTATTTTCTAGGTTTGATGGTTGAACTTTCTTTAACGTCGTATTTGTTGTTACATTTGACACCGTATCATAATGGATTTCTTCAAAAAACTAAGCAAAAAGCAAAAGGAAGCTCCCATTGCACAGGAATCCTCTCCAAAACAGATTGGCCATCCCATGAATGTAAAGCACAACGTTCATGTCGGTTATAATCACAACACTGGGGATTTTGATGGACTACCTGAACCTTGGCTTCGTCTTCTAACCAATTCGAACATTACGTAAGTTTGAACTTAACTAAATACTGTGTTGCTTCATAACATCTGCAGAGAATACCTGGCTAAATTATGAACATGAAACCAGTCTACAAATTAGTGTGGTTTGAAATGAAAAATCGTGGATAATCTGTGAATAGGAAGAAACCAACCGTGACAAGTTCTTCAAAAAATGTAGGCCTAAAGATGCTTGGTTTAACTTGAATATTTTTAATGTAGCATCTCATTATCTGTAACATACATTTAAATTTCCTTCATTTAAAAAAACCATTATCTATGGATTAACAATTTAAAATGTAGAAATGCTAAAGTAAACAGCTGAAACAATTTAATCTTACGTTAATTTTGTTAGTATTAAGCTGCTAATGTAATTGTGTAAATTTGGCCAGTTTTGCTTTACCATCTCTTGGCTAGTAATTTAACTAATTAATTTAGGCAATCAAGTTTCATTTGGTTGAAGATCATTTTAAAAACGCACAGTAAACGAAACAAGCGAAAAATGTGCAACCAATCATAGCCTACCATATGAGCAAATACAATCGGTGTGGTTCATCTTATAGCACTGAACAACTGTGTAATATTTGCGACGGTTTTTATGGGAAAAATTGTGTACTGTTATGTACAATGGCTTCTCTATGGATTAGTTTTGTAACTTATATAGAGCTGCTCATATTTACATTTAGACTTTACCCTATTGGTCCTCTATATAACCAGTCTGTCCACTTCCCTTTAAGATGAAATATGGAGGAATAATTTCACCCACTGCATTGCCATAGTACATTAATTGCGATAAAACGGGGCTTTGTTGAATTCATCATTACCTCAGGTTGTGGACTTCGCGGGTTATCATGGAAACCATTTTCATCATAATTATATTTTCCAGATGTACTCTATCCACTGCAATTTAAGCATTTTAACAAATGTCAACAAATAGCTGTTCTTCCTCTGGTGTAAATGCAAATGGTCTTCCAAGATAGCTTAGTTCATTATTTTAAATACTTTCTGAATTGTTTTGAGAATTGTAAAGTTTATATTCCTTTTTTTGGTTAGACTCTCCACTGAGCGCCTTTTAGACCACATCCCAATGAAATTCTTCAGAATAACTCGTTTCACATCCCCTTTCTCGGGTGAATTTTGATTTTTAACATACACATTTTAATGTAATTAATAATTAAAATTAAACAAATGAAAATACCCATTAAATTATAAGTTATAAATTCTTTTTTCTGATAAATTAATATGTATATATGAATTTTTCATATATATATATATAAATAACTGATTAAATGTGTACCAAAAAGCACCATGTATCATGTTTGTTTGGTTTGGATCAATAGTTCAAACTTGCCCTTAATGACTATTGAAATTGTTATTTGATAGCATTTTTCACAGAATCGAGAAGTTGGAAAATTGAATAAGTAGAAGGAAACCCATTTCCTTATATTCTTTCTGGTTTGTTGTGATTCACTTTCGAATTGACATACTAAATTTCCTCATTTCAGCCCATTATCTCAGTACGCTTATAAAATGACTAGCTTTATCTTCGATTCAGAAAATATAAACAGAAATTTAGCCATGCGTACGGTACCTAAATTACGTCAGTTGTCCTATGATTACTTTGATCATGTAGGAATTGAAATTGGCTTATCAAAACTGAGGAAAAGTCTAAAATGTAATGTAAACTAGGATCGGATTGATATCGATAAAATATCGATTTATCAATCAATAGAAATACCCCATAAATTCACTCTCCTTCCATGCAAAAAAACTGCTGCCACATTTTTGCTCCAAATACTTGTTATAATTGCTGAATTCCCCCCTTCCCCCCATTAAAAATTATTCGTTAGCTGTTTATAACATTTTTATGTATAATAAATTAAATAAATCACAAAAATATATAGGATCAAATCGGGACATTTTCAAATAATAAAAAATGCAGACGCAGAATGCTAATTATATCCAGATGTGCGTATTTAATTAATTTAAAAAATTAAAATGTAAATGTTCGAAATTGGAAAACATGTCGTGTTTTAGTTTGTTTGCACAGGTTTAGGTATTTAGGCCTACTCAGCCTGGATAATCGGTATCTATAAACATGTAGTGAAACTAGAATTGACAATGCAGTTCATCATCGGCTATTACTATCAAGATTAACGATATTAATACTTAATCTCATGAACTATGCATAAGCTTTATTATGCCAGGCATTGCCAGCTGAATAATTTCATGTTTTTTCAAACAAAACACCTCACTGATATCGTTTCAGAGCATTTTACTTGACTGTTGGTGAATGTCATAAATGATTAACTGATTCATAATTGCTGTTGAACTATTAATAGCCTAAATGCTCAGTTTTACTATGTGTCACACTCTTTAAGAAACATTTAAATGTAATATACAACAGTCGCCGTTATGACATTACATGATCCGTATTATTGTGAGAATGTGGTTTTATTGTCAATATTAGGGATAATTATTAAAGAATTTGAATGCTGAAAAAAGATGCGTACATCTCAACCCAATTTTTGTTGAGGTGAATTTTATTACATAGAAGATTCAAAGCGTTAACCATAATTGTTCTTGAAAACTTCGTATGTTATGATACCTACGCAGATTCCGGCACGCATTTTTTAAATATAACTGCTCTTCTTCAGGGAATCGTGTCGATGCCCTGCTGTGCAATACTGTATGTAAATTGCTGCGGTTAGGCGCATTGCAATTACATAGCACGTGTATTCTTCAATTTCCAAAACGTGCATTATGTTACCATGGCATCAACTGCATAACCTTTTTTGTAGCTGCATACGGACTGTTGAGCTGTATTCAAAAGCCTCTGGATCTTTTCTTATCCTCCATCCAATTTATGGGATTATGGGTAATCAAGGGCTGTTCGTCGTCATTTCTCGTGAAAAGGGATTCTATCATTGCACTTTACATGGGCTTTGAGATAACGTTTCTGAAAGTGAGGCCTAAGCACACAGTTGAACAAATGAATTTCCTTTCTATATACGGTGTGTGTTCTGGATAAAGCCATATAAATTTGCCCAATTACAAATTAAACGGGTTTTAACTGTCTCGGAAAGGTTACTTGATAGGATTTCCTTTAAAAAATACAATGCAGCTTCGTGGTCAACAAATTTCCAGCGCAAATTGCATAGCTTTTCGTGAAAGAGACCCACAATCTTATTTGTGTTCATCTACACTGTGTTTATTCCAAAAAAAATTGAGACTGAAGCTCTAACGTCTGCCTTTCAAGGCATGCACTGTATGTAGTAGTGGTGATTTGCGACTTATCATTATTGAAAGAATATACCAGCGACAGGGACACCTCAAGTTGGCCTTGGAGGTGCGGAATAGGCTAATTTTCAAAAGTTCGGCTTGCTTGCAATAGTGAATATACATGTACCTGTAGGTCTACTTTCAAAAGCTTAAATCTGTTGAAGAGATATAGCCTATGCAGTTTTATTTTGTTGGTACTTTCGTATCGTCCCTTAAAGTTGTTTAATCCTGCATTAAACGGAACGCGGATAGATTGTTGGATTTGCATTTTATGCAAGGTGCAGTTATGTCTGGTCGACATCTGCCAGATCTGAACCAGTCTAATTATTCAAAGCTCCGCGTGCCATGTTTGAAGATGCACTCGTTTTGGTTATTTTATGTTAATAAAGTTATTTTAGAACGATGCATGTAGGTTACCTAATTTGCATCTACAATTGATATGGTTTGTCAGCAGCTGGCGTAATTGCTGTTCAATTCTGAACCGCTGAATATTTTCGCCTGACCCCTACAATGAGCCCGCTGTTCATATTTTTAAATTATGCTTATTGAACTGACAGCTTGCTGCAATTTCATTTGCAAATGTGATTATTGTGCAGGAAAAGAATGAATTGATTTGTATTGCATATGCTGATTTTGTTTACAGAAAGTCTGAACGGAGTGAGAATCCCGACGCAGTCATCCAGGCACTGAAATTTTATCAGCATTCCATTAAGAAAAAGGATAGCAATTTTAAAGTGCTTGCCACAAAAGAAGTGATTGAACAAGAGTCAGCTGAAATTGAAAATGTATTAGACTTGCCAAGCTTTCAGTCTCACCACATCAGGTCGCCCGATACTAATGAACGTCTAGATAGCACTGCAACCGTTTGCGAATCCGGTTGGTCCTTTCATTTATTAATTTAATTTGTGTAAAATGTTCGCATGTTTTTGAAAAACGTCTACATGGTGGGTTAATGCACAAACAAATGGTTTCCATTGAACTTCGTTTTACTTATGCAATGCAGCACACCCAGGCTTGGGCCTGACCTACTTCCTGTATTTTCTTCTCAGTAGGCTATACAAGCTGAGCGTAAATTCACATTCCTGTTGCATTTTTAAGTTTACTAAACTGCGCTGTTTTTCATTTCATTGTGAAGCTGGACGCATAAATGCTGGAAACAGACTCGATGTCGCTGGTAATACTGCTACCTTCGTTGTCCCTGTTCCTACGCCAAGAAAGAAGAAGCAGGATCGAAAAGAGACAGTAAGTCGATTTATCAACTATCTTATGTCCTGGTCTCATCTCTGATTATTAGTACATTCAGATATTTTTCACGCAGGATAATGGCAACAAGTTACATGACAGTAGTGGCTCCGATGAAAGCAAGGGTGGAATGGATGAAGGCATGGATCCTAGTGTTACAGTGCGCATCGCCAAGATTCAATTGTCTGACAGTCAAGTAATGGAAAAACTAAGTAAGGGGTTTTAAGATGATTTTTAGTAATGCATATTTCTGAAAGTATGTTTCTAAAAAATATTATTTCTTAATAATTTAAGATAATATTGTCAACAAGGAGGACCCAAATATGAAATACGAAAAACTTAAAGAAATCGGGGCTGGGTAAGTCACATTTTTGAATTGATTCCGTTAAACTCTTTTCCACATTATTTCTAGATGACATGGTTAGTAGTTTCACATTTATTGCTGAAACTGGTATTGCTGGACAGCAATAAGCCAAACATGAGCGAATACAATCAGTACGGTTGATTTTATAGTCTGGAACAACTTTGAATTGCTAGACAGTTATCAAAATGGTTTTTTTTAGTGAAAGTAAAAAAGATGATGTTGCTTGTTCAATCCAACGGGAATCAGCTGAATTAACTCTTGGGATGTGATATTTGCTATATTTTTAATTAGTGTACGTATGCTATAGCTTTTATAGTACGTTTTTGTAAAAGTTCAGTCTTAAACTCGATGGCCTTATTGAGGTTATAAATTGGCAAATCACAATAAATTTCGATTTAAACTAGATAGGTATATAGGAAAATTAAACAGAATATAAACATTAAACTATGTTTATAATGACATTGTTGAGAGTGCTCTGTGTGCTTTGATAATTTTATTTTTATCTATATGGGTTAATGATTAACAACTCGGAAACCTTGCTTAAAAACGCTAATTTATATTATGTTAGGCGCAATTTCGCTATTTATTTATTGCTGTCTAACGTTCTTGAAGTTCTTGATACGTTTCTTGAAGTGCCATGCACAAATATGGTAACGTCAAGCCTATGCATATGATCGCACAAAAGGAAATTTTTTGCAGAGTTTGCCAACAATTTTTGGAAAATCTGAAAATCAGATTATGCTAACAGGTATAGCCATGGCTTCTGAAAAACGTTACCATAAAAACTATTTGAAAATTGAATGATTTGCCTGAATTTAGTAAGCGATAAAAGCTACACACAAATTACTGCATTTGGGTTGCGAAATTGCCTGTGGCTACTTTTCCATTTTCGTCGTGCAGATTCTTTTCATTCAAGGGAAAATGTTTTTGCTTTTGCTTTCTAGAATATGGATGTAGGCCTACTGCATTTTAATGCCAAATTTGCAGGCTTTTGATGTTATACCTGCACATTATTTTACGTATAGATGCGTGTCAGTTTTTTTGCTGCCGTAGCAGTAATAGTCATGAGCCTAAATACAGCCCTACTTTTCCATAATGAAATAGCAAGGGAAAATTTAATCATTGGCGAGACCTTTTTGCATTACATTTAATTATGGCGTCTTTCACCAATAGACGTGTATGCATAAAGACATTGATTGTTTCAAGGCTTGGCAATTTCCTTAAGTTACCTAATGGTGCGCCATGCTTTGATTCAATAAGGGCTTACAGAGTAGGTTTTATGTGATTTAAAGGTAATTTCTCTTGCGCTGTTTACTGAACTAAACTAAGCTCTGTTCGTGATGTAAAATCTTGCCGCCTAAGAGGAGTTTGACCTTTTTTAGCTTTGGTCTGAGCTTGTTATTCACCCACAGGGACTGAGAATTAAACTAAGTTTCGGTGATTAAATAGGGTATTACCTGATATTCTTCAGTTGGAAAGAGCGTTAATGAGCTTTACTGCAACGCGTCACACTTTTTAAAGTATTTAAAATCCCTTAGTAGAAATTGTGCATACTGTCGTTTTCTGTATGGAGACTCAATGATGAGATAAATTATGAGCCAAGCCATACTTAGCTGCATTTTAACACAACCGTTGTGCAAACGGTTCCCTGTTATTTCAAAAGTCAAATGTTTTAAAGCCAAAGCTTAGAACTTCTCCATCTGCGTTCGTCCTTTTTTTACTAACCATTGCTGCTGCCATCTGCAAGTGCTTCTGAATTACGGCTAGGTAAATCAACAGTAGCATTATGTTCAGGATGTTTATAGTTTGCACATAATTAAGCTTTACAGTCTGGGTTATAAAAATATAATGAGGAAATAGCGATGTACACACAGTGGTTGTCAAAGTTGAATTTCCAACAAATGGTATAAACCAGTGAACTCTGCAAGGCTTTTAAAAACAAATGAACTTTTCTAAATAAATAGAAATATAGAGCCCTATCCAGATCTGAAGTTGGAGATGTGATTGAAGGTCAAGGGAAGGCCTCCTAGTCCAAATAGTTAAAAAAATAAAGAGGTAAAATATGGCAGAGATTCAAACTTCAGTGCTTTACATAAGACAACTGTTGCTCTCAAACAATGTATCATGGGAATAAAAATAGTCAATAATTCCAAATTTATTTTCATGTATTAAAATGCAAAAAGGTTCATCAAATCCATTTCATTTTAACCTGTGGAATCAGAGACCTCATTCTCAACAAGTAGTAGTCATTCTCAATTGTCTGTCTACCTAAATTGGCAGGTCCATTATCCGAAATAGACCTTATTTGTTTTTTGTTTCCTAATTTTCTTTCCTTCTGGAGGCCTATTTGCAGAGCTGCTTACATGTATCTCTCATTAGTACTGGCAGCATGCCTTACCCTGGCACTTGTCACGCCACTGTTTGAATAGCGGCGTATATAAATGCCCTACAAATTCAGTTTGTGTATTGATTTAGTTGAAAGCTAGGGTAGTCTACCATTATTCTTTGAAATGGTGGTGATAACTTTATTTGATGCATGTGTGAACAGCGTGCGTGAGTGGTTGAAAAGAAATAATTAATGGAATGTGATGAGTAAATCTACAGAAACAAGTAACGTTATTAGAAAAAGAACTTGCACCCTAGTCATGGCAACTGAAGAACTACGCTCCGATTGAGGGGTAACGAAGTCAAGGTCAAAGTCTAAACGTCAAATGTCAACATTTGTTTCGTGAATTGGAAACTGTGCTATAGTTAAAAATAAAAACGGAATAAGGCCGAAATGTTCCAGATAACCTGTCTGCCTTTAAAAAACGAACAAAGTCTACTAATTTGGTGCAGGTTTTCTGTTACTACTGAAATACAATACAATAATGAAACCAAGTGGACATTTCATGAAATTTGTGGTTTTATATTCATTTAAAAACTTGACTTTTTCAGTTTTTCAAATTAACGGATTTCGGAAACCATTGCAAATGGAAACTGTAAAATGAGTATCACGTTCTTCTTAAAAATGTAAACTTGTTGAAACAGTTTCTTATACTTTTCTATATACTTGTTGTAAAGGTTTCATTTTTGCCAACGCGTATCGTTTTGAGCATATATTGAAAAAACGTAAAAAATGGAAAAATAATGTGGAAATTGATGATTTTCTGAAATTCAAGTACTGTAACTCCATTGTTTTTTTTGCAATTCATGTTGGATTTGAATCCAGAATGCTATAGCCTATCGATTGATGTTTGTGTATCCTGCGATGCAGTTTAATTATGGAAGGGTCAAGTTCTCGAGACTCTCCGAGGATTGGTACTTCAGACATCAAAGTTTCCATGGTTTTTCTAAGAAACCGAATTAGAAGTTTCCAACTGACAGCTTGATATCCAACACATTTAGAAACACCGCCTCATGGGAGTCTTAATTGTTTTCCAACTGACAACAGGGAATTAAGCATAAGCTTGCTGCTAGAGAATTTGTTAGCCAGCAAGAGGCCATTAATGAAATCATTCAAAAAATATTTTCAGAAATGCCCTTTGCCCCTCCCAAATAACACTCCCTTACCTACAATTAGAATTTTGTAAGTGTGAATTAAAGTATATTTTACACGCTGCTGTTGCTATGCCAGTTTTCGATTATTGAGGTTGTTAATGTCGACCATTTTTGCGTAACCTTCCTTAGTTTTGCCAGATTATTTGACAACAGTGGTTCGCTGTGTGACCAATTCAAAATGCTTTCCATAAATACTATTTAGTCCTTTATACGATCATGATTTTATATTTTCATGGAGACTACCAGTTACTATTAAAGTGCCAGAATCTATAAATGTATACAAACAGTAATTTACATAAGTCTGAAAAGCTTTTTATGTACTTTAATTATATCAGTTTTGGGAATAACTAGGCCTTTAGACCTAAAAAATAATTAGTTCACCTAAAACCTCGTCACTTCCTTCATCCATGCACAGTGTAGCTTTAATTTATGGGGAGAATTCTTAAAACGAATCTAGTATGAGCTGCGACAATACATGTACATGTATTTAATTTATACTGAAGCTTACACAAATTACCCGGGTCTAATTAAAATCGCGTTCTTTATCATGTAAATAAGCCATTTAGGCATCCTCAACTATTTTTCTTGTCTGCAGAACGATCTGCAGCATTATGGCCATATATTTTGACTCAATTAAAGCTTTGACGATAAACATTTTGTAAGCCTAGGCTGTTACGAGATTCTCTATAATTTATCAAGCCTATAAAAGTATGTCCTTAAATGTCATTACGGTATAATGGAGAGGATATCGCATAGCGCTGTAGTCGCATTATGAACGTTAATTAGTTTAAAAAGTCAATGACGCACGCAGTCGAGTCCAGAGCTTCTTCAACAAATTTCATTTGGTTGAAAGTGTCATGTGAAAAGTTTTCAAGAGCAAGTCAGGCAACAGAAAACAAAATTTCAACAATTTTGATGGTAGTTACTTTGAAAATTGTGGGTATTAGTTAGACCTATTGACTGCTGTTTTAAACAGGAGGCTGTAAGTGAGGTCAATGGATAAAATAATTGCGCGCTTTTTAATTGATTAATAATGCCTAAGATAAAAGCGAGTACTTCACAGCCAGTGATAGCACGTGTGCAAAGGTCAAAATGAGTTGAAACTTATGAATGAGGCTACAGACTTGATCTCACAGATAGCTACAGTGCCATACCTTTGTATAATAATTTCACTAAACTTAATTTCTAATCTTTGTGATACTGTTATCAGTTAATAACTCAGTTATCGACTAAGCTAAGAACGATGTTGCTTATTTATTAAATTGTTAAGGAAATAATTATGCCCCACTTTGTTAAGTCATATAATGCGATGTTTTCATATCACTAATTTTTTAATGTAAAGTTTTCGATGAAATATATTGGCAGGCGAATTCCAAGACTAAACATACCACAACCAGATATCTGACTTTAAGTAGATGGCATAAGATGTTTAATACATGCTCTTTAATTTCTTTCGATATATATTACTATCGTTTATTGTAAAGTCTTCTTCGCCGACGTTAAAGAATTTCAATAACGCAGTCCTCAAAATGTTCATACTTTCGTGCATTCTCTGGGGTCTAGTGTATATTGCTTGAAATATATTTAGGAGTAGAGGGTAGGTAAGCAGAAAGGAACGTTTACTGCAATGGCTGTCGTCCACTCCTGATAAATAACGTTAACATTCCACAGTCTGCAGAAATACTGTACAATGTACATTGTTGAAGTAAATTTGAGAAAGTTCTCAAGACGATGTGTTTCACATTTTAAATTGTGTTGCACCGCTACTGTACACTTCTATTTGTTCTTCATTATTATCAAGTGAACTTCTATACAATTGTAAGCATTGCTTAAAGTTCGGAACTTATTAAAGATAAAATAGAGTATCACACAGGTTGTCTTACAGCATTTGAACTTGCAGTCAGCTCCATAAACACTTCCAACTCACACATATGGAAATATCTGAAATCGATATGCTTGTTATTGAACACCATGACCTCACAAGCAGCTCTTATATTGGAAAACAGCAAGCATTAAGCTAAACTTCAATGGCGTTGATCCCGTTACGACTTTGGCCACTGGTTTTATCACCTGGTAACCTTAACTGGTTTTTTGTATGCAAATAAGTCCAATTTAGCTGCAGCTAATGCTCGTGTAAATGTATTCAACCCACTTTTGTTGTTGAATTGCCGGCCCGCCTGCCAATCAAATGCATTTGTCTTTTTGTCAAAAGTGATTGCGACTGCAAAGAAGCTATCATGTGCACACCATGATTACGATGCTATTGTCTTTTAAATAAGTCTTTTAAAGGCCACCCTTTGGCGTATGAGTTGATAGCAGCTTTGGTCATCTTTGTTATATGTCGATGCAGTAGTAACGTGCCATTTGTAACTATTAACTCGGTAGTCTCGAGCGCCATTGATTTTAGTTTTTTGTGAAGAAGTGCCGCCATACAGTTCCATCGCAAAAGAAGAATCCATAGTGTCATCACACGGACAATATGACATTGGCTGTCATATTGACCTGCAAAAATTCATACAATCATGCCAAGAATTATCAGAATCGAGGAGTTGACCTAGAAATGGTAGAGATCCGGAAGACATCTTGTGATTGTAGTGTAAGGCTAAAGTCTATTAGTCAATGAAGAATTTAAGATGGAGTCCATACAACATGTAAAGTACATCAGAATCTTTCAAGCAACACCCCAACACACCAAGCCTATCGTGATTAATTATCTGCCTCTCAGTAAAAACTTTTTACTGCGTATATTTAGTCTTTAGGGCATGGTTTAGGATACTGACCATTAACTGAAAACATTTTCGCCTCAAATACTTCAAAATCTTCAAGTTTACTGCCTTATCCCTAATTTGGTTTTTATTTCGACTTTCTCACATTCCACACTATAAAATTAATTAACATTCCTTTGGCACAAGTGTTGGGTTTCTTAACGCGTTATATAGGCCTACTTACAGTTTTTGTTTTCGTTCCTGTAAATTAATCTAGAATACTACATGTAGGCCTACTCTAATATATCCTAAGAAATAGTGATTCATTAAGATGTAAATAAAACATGTATGCTCCAAAAATATCTCAGCAGATTCGGTTGGTTTCTTTCAATGACTGCTCAAATGTTAATATCTAACATTGTCAAGTAACGTTTGTTGGTAGGTTTTGAAAGACAATGACATTTACTATTCTGCATGTCGCTGCAAATGCTTTTAAGCAAATATCCTAGAGACAAAGGTGCATTTCAAATGCTTGTTCAATATTTGTCTTTGCAAATTCTCATCTATAAGCCTGGTGACCAGCGTGCAGCGCATAATATCATGCAGGCTAATTTGCTTATCAATAAATAAATCATACTTGTTTCATGCAACCGTGTGCATCAGTTTGGAGGAAAGATGAGATGATTCTCTCAGGGCGATTTGTGGTCGTCTGTGACATTTTCCAAAGGGTACCTTAGTTCGGGATGCCTCATTAATTAAATTTCATTTTTTGCTTTTTGAAGGGCCTCGGGAACTGTCTACATTGCCAAAGAAAGAGGAACCGAAAATAAAGTTGCTATCAAAAGTATCGACCTTACCAAGCAACCAAAGAAGGACTTGATTGTTAGTGAGATCTCTGTGATGAAAAAGAATCGGCATCCAAATTTAGTCAATTTCTTGGATTCGTACTTGATGGGTGACAACCTGTGGGTAGTCATGGAATTTCTCGAAGGTGAGTGATTT